>BQNB010012166.1:33282-77754 GCA_026074375.1 Tanacetum coccineum | reverse complement strand
TGTTATGTGTTACTTCTTATAGTAATATTGGTTGCGTTGTGGTTGGTGATTTAGACACGAAGAAGATATGCTAAGTGTGTACTTTAGATTATATATACTTATACTATTTAAGAAAATAGACAAGTAAAATAACAAGACTTAGATAATAAACGCAAATGGATATGTTCCGGTAAATCCATCCAGTAAACCCTAGTTACCTTGTTTATTTGTATATGTTGCAAGAAATGACACGTTTTAATTATACAAAACGATTCGGAGAAGTTTTCTAATTTATTAAATAATAAAATGTATTTATCGTCTTTTAGTCGATTTATTAAAATAATAATATATTATTATTTCGTCATAAAGGTAAGTTTTGAAAAATATTCTAAGTATAGGACTCTTATGAAATTTCAGCATAACCCGTTCGTTTATAAAATGTTTTCCAAGGTTCTTAAACCTTATTTTCCAAACACTTTTCCTTAATAAATCAACCTTTCGACAATTTCCCAAAATCTATGTTTTCGCAAAGATTTACCAAACACAAATCTCCCAACGAATACCCTAACTATTTTTAATATGTATACTAATATGAACTTGTTTATAAAAATCCGTTTAAAGTGTTTAAACAACTAGTTTAAGCTCATTGGGCCTTAAAGCCCATTAGTAGTCCATAGTATTGCTATTAATTTTAAAAATTCGTTTTAGGCTCATTAACAAAGCCCATTATGAAAATAAGTCCAAACAATAATTACCAAAATAAGTCAGACCACAGTAAGGTCCACAATAAGCCATGGCTTATTGGGCCGTGATAACCCCAAAATTATACATATTTCTATGGCGTTATTTATGTATATTTGATCATTTCTCATGAACTTTTGGTACTTCAATTAGCTTGAATTGCTTATAGGTTCACTTGAAGACACTACAGGCCCAAGCTCAAGAATCTATACATTTTGGGAGGTGAATACAAGAAAAGAAAGATTTCTAGCTAAAGTTCATAAAGTAGGCCGCACTTGTAACATTGTGCGCCGCACTTTCCACTAAAGCCAAAACCGCCGCACTTTTTCCTAAAGTTTGAAGAATTAAAGTCTAATAAATGCACATGCATTAACTCCTCAAAACCGCCACACTTATTTGTAAGTGCGACGTAGTTCCAGTTAAGCCATTAAATACTATCTCATTAACACCCAAAGTCCGCTGTACTTTTTCCTAAGTGCGCCGCACTTTGCACCCAAACTTGCCTATAAATTAAGGATAAATTTTCATCCTCAAAGCATTCCTCCTTACTATCCATATCATTCTACAAAACATCCCACACACACATACTTCCCTCCTTTCACCAAAAACACCTCTTCCTTTGAAGAAAAAGATCTAACGATCAAGAACGAAGACGTTTTCCTACTTAGTTATTGAAATAATGGAAGTTTATGTAAAGTGTACTTTTGTTATGAACTCCTTAGCCATGAGAGGCTAAATCTCTCATGACTACTCGGTGAAGTTACGATAATGAATAAGTGTTTGGTATGATCTTGATCGCTTTAATCTTAAGCTTATGTTGCAAACCTGTTATATCTTATCTTATCTATTTTTGCTTATCAACTTAGATTATATAATCATATCGGTATAGGTCGAAAGACCCGTTATGATCTATGTGGTTTTAAAGATTTGTCTATGGTCTTTAACGTTTGTGCCGAGAAATCCACTTTCGTAAATTGATAAACAAAATAAGCTCGATAGAAATAACAACAGATAATTTGAGTGCCACATTATAGTTAGATAACTCAATATAAGTTTAAGTTAACCAAGTTAGTTTGTGAAAATGTTTTCTGACGAGAAATCATTTTTATAAATTAAAGTCCCATATTCGAGGTCAAATCATTTCCAACACACAAAAGTTCATTTTCAACTACGAGTAGTCCCTTTAAAACATTAGGTAAAACAAAAATTATTATCCAAAATGTTACGGTCTTATTTCTTTCTGATTATTAGAACACTACTCAAATCCCTGAAGACAAACTCTGGAAAATTACTTTAACCTCCCCTCTTTTTCAAAAAAATCGCCGTACAGTATATTAGGCAAACTGACCCAACAATTTCGCTCTAGGATGCATACAGCATGCTTCAAATACTGAACTTTCTGAACCTAACCTGAACCCGAACGAACTCTGAATCGAAGACTTCATCGACGAAACAGAAGAGTTCCATACGATCAAAGAAATAATCCACCACAACACCCGAGAATTGTCTACCCGCCAGTTCTTAACATCAACTACTTCCGTCACTTTCTTGATATTATTCGAAATTATGATCCAATGGACGATGAACCCATGTGGGCTGCTGACCATGTTGTCGCTCTGACTCCTGGTTCCGCAATCACTATTCCTGAAACTACTAACGAATTTGCTATCAAAGGTAACCACTTGACTCTTGTCAAAGGAAACCAATTCGATGGTAGAACCAAAACCGATCCTCATAAACACATTCATGAACTTCTCGGAATCTGCAATATGTTTAAATACAGAGATACTGAGAATGAAGTTGTTCGCCTAATGATGTTTCCCCTATCACTCATTGGAGAAGCAAAAACATGGTTGGATGAACTCAACGAAGGAACTATCAAAACATGGGATGAACTTTAAATCGCTTTCATTAGCCGTTTCTTTCCCCCAACTCTTTTCGACCGACTCCTCGAAGAAATCCGAGCTTTCTCTCAATATGAAAACGAATCTCTAACCGATGCTTGGCTTCGTATGAAGGAAATGCTCCGAAACTGCCATTGTCACAATCTGTCTAAGGGCAATATAATTAAAATCTTTATCACGGTCTCAGCGAAATAACTCAAGAAGTTATAAATGCCACAAGCTAGTGGTATTTTCCTCTATAAAATACCAAATTAAGCTTATCAGCTTCTGGAAGATAAAGTCTTACTCTAGCTCGACTAGGCTAAAATCAAAAAACCAAATCATCTCTTAAAAAAACCGTTGCTTTTGTCGATAAGTAGCTATAATACGATACTGACAAAATTATTGCCTGAATGGATGCCAGACCCTGAAAATGGTGCTCAGTATAAATAAAACAAGCCCATTGGCTAAAAAAACAAAACCCGATCTGATGAAAGATAATATAACCTCAGACCTGAGAAAGAAGAAGCCAAATTCAATAGCAAACGTTTTTGTAAGACTCGTTTTACAATGATTACCACGACCGAGACTCGAATCGCGATAATTGCATTAAACGAACGAAAAAAATGTAGTGTTACAATCAGACAACTCCAATACCGAGAAAACCAACTATCATCAAAAACATTCAACGATTTCATGAAATCTCAGCATCGACAAACGCTTTTGTCAAAGAAACATTTATGGATCTCAAAACCCAACTCGAAACCGTTTGCCAAAAATTCATCAAGCTTCATACAAACCTTGAAACCAAGTTTGACAGACTTGCTGACAAGCAATCTGGTCGACCTTACTGGGATCCTCCCTGTAACACTCAATCAAAACCCAAAAAGGACGCCAACCTAAAGCCTACCCACCACCAAAATCTCGAAATGACCATAGAGAAAGACGTAATCACAAGAAGTGGAAATCTTACAACCCACCATTTTTGTTAATCCAAATGATCAACTAACCTATCTAGAAACCCTAACATGTCGATAGCGAAGAGAAAAAGAAGAACCGACACCACACCCAAAATCAGTGCAAAGAGACTCTGAATCCCAAACCTACAAACACCCAAAATTCCGTATCCCCAACGTCTTAGGAAAGAGAAAATAGAAGCTCAATACGGAAAATTTCTCGATATGATCCGCGCTGTCCGAATCAATGTACCTCTTATCGATGTCTTGGCCGGAATGCCTAATTATGGAAAATTTCTCAAAGAACTAATAAGCAACAAACACAAAATCGAACAAATCTCTGCCGCTTTCTTAAGCGATGAAAGTTCAGCAATGATCCAAAACAAAGTTCCACCTAAACTCGAAGACCCCGAAAGTTTTCTTATTCCAATCATAATTCAACAAAACCTCACCTGCAATTCTTAGCCGACCTTGGTGCTAGCAATAACCTTATCCATAATCGCTATATGCGAAAATTATCAACTCGAGACTCTTAACATACCAAAAAGAGCGTAAGATATCCCGATAGATCAAACAATACCCAGTTGGAATAGCTGAAAATAAATCTCGTATGAAGTTGGAAATTTAACCTTCTTGCTTGAATTCGTTAATCTCGAAATTGGAAGAAGATAGTAAAGTTCCCCTCATCTTGGGACGGCCATTTCTTCATACTGCTGATGCAGTGATTCGAGTTAAACAAAAACAACTCAACCTTGGAGTTGGAACTGAATGAATGATCTTCAATATTGATTCTACAATGAAACACACTCCTTACTCAAATTAAATAACTGTTTCAGGAACGATGTAATCGATGAAATCTTAGAAAGATGATTATCAATGCTCTTTAGACGGAAGGTATAAAATAACCCATCTCGAAGAAGAAATCTTTGCTGATTTGATGAATATATGCAAGACTTGTTGATGAAAACTCTGACTTTGAATCCGACACCGAAGACCCACCATTTGAAAAAATCACTAGCAATACTGTCTATAAAATCAAAACATCTCTTGAAGAACCTCTTATAGATCTTGAACTTAAACCTCTTCCTGATAATCTGGAATATGTATTCCTATAAGAACCCTCTTTTCTTCCTGTTATATGTTCTTAAAAGGCACCAGCAAGCCTTTGCTTGGAAAACGACAGATATTCCTGGTATCTGTCCATCATTCTGCAAACACAAGATACAACTTCTTGATGACAAGAAACCCGTTGTCTAAAAACAACAAGATTAAAATCCAACAATGCAGAAGTTGATAAAAAGAAATCATGAAACTCCTGGATACTAATATAATTTATCCAATTGTCGATAGTCCTTGGGTTAGTCTTATCCACTGTGTACCAAAGAAAGGTGGTATTACAGTTGTCACCAACAAAAATGATGAACTTCTTCCAACAAGAACCGTTACGGGTTGGCGAGTATGCATCGATTATCGTAAACTCAATGAAGCAACCGCAAAAGATCATTTTCCCTTACCTTTTATGGATCAAATGCTAGAAAGACTCACGGGAAAAAATAATTTTGTTCCTCGATGTGTATTTTCTGTATAATTTTTCAATCATATCGATCCTAATGATCAAGAAAAAACAACATTCACATGTCCTTTTGGAACATACGCCTATAGGCGAATGCCTTTCGGGCTATGCAATGTTCCTGCCACATTCCAAAGGTGCATGTTGGTAATCTTTCACGATATGATCGCAGATCAGACGAAGTATTAATATAGTAATACAAATCATACAAAACTGTGTCAAGCTAAGCAAACCTTTGCATTATCATCGGCTGTGGCATCAGGTACACCAACATCATCATGAACACTCGTGGCCTAAATAAAATGAATGCGGTTATTGTTTAATATAGTAATACAAACCATACAAATTTTTGTCAAGCTAAACAAACCTTTGCATTATCATCGGCTGCGACATCAGCTTCATTAATATCATCACAAACACTCGTGGCTTAAATGAATGAATGTGGTTATTGTAACACCCCCAAAATAGGTCGCAATGGAAATATGTCCGGGAGCGTTACTTCATAATACCATTGCACAAGTCATGAGAGAACGACCTCTAAGTGTCGTTTGAAAAGTAATCTTGTATTGTTTATACTCTAATGCACATCAAGCTAGCACCTAGCACTTAAGTACCTGAGAAAACATGTTTTAAAACGTCAACAATAATGTTGGTGAATTTATAGGTTTATAAATTAAATGAAGCGGATAGCAAGATTTCCCTGTAATAGAGTAGCAATTACAATATCACAAAAATGTATTACGAAATGCACTAAGCTCATGACACTGAATCTCAACAATGTATGTATCGACTACATATAAATGATGTGCCCAATGTAGATGTTCAACCCGTAACATCTATGAGTCTGACATGGTATGCGTTCGTCGATTCGTTCAACCGGAATACTAGCAAGCGCTACGTGACCGAACGGGGATGTTAATTCCCAAATAGATCTATTCATAACATTCGCGCTTACAATCCAATAATTAACAATTCATGATGATGTGCATAGTGGGTTATAGCTACTTAGGCAAACTCGTAATATTTGAAATAAAATGTACTTGCATCCATTTTGTAAAACAAACATGATCTCATCCCCGAGATTTGATAAATAATTGAAAAGTATAAGATGTGGACTATAAACTCTCCTCGATGCAATAGCAAGATAATATCAAATAAGTGCAGGCACAGAAAATGATGCAAAACTCTATCCGCTAAGTAAATGAATAATACGCATATTACTAATCATGTAATATACTAAAATGTATGCAATCTTGTCCTTAGTATTATGCTTGAGTTTGAAAAATATTACTTGTTTAAAATGTGGTTATTCATAAAAATTGGCCAAATATATCGGGTCATAATCTCTTACCATCAAACATGTAAATTACGATATCGGACAATTTATAAACTAGGTCGTGAGTACTTTTATAGTTAATTCAATATACATTTGGTTTGGTCTCTAAACATGTTAAACAAATAGACGGAGTTATAACAAAACGCATTTAAAAATTAAGTTTTCTTTATAAAATTTAGGGGGCAAACGCAAAAGTTTATAATCAAATTCTGAACTCGTTACTTAATGAAATTTCAAACAAAAGTGGTTTTGAAAACTAGGCTATGCCCTCTACAAGTTTCATTGTTTAAGTTTTGTCTAAAAACGTCGTTTAATAGGTTTTCGAGACTCAGTTTGCGGGCTTGATTCTTAACCGTTTTCCATGATTCAAGTTGCTAAATAAAGCCTACCATTTCGACTATAAAACGCCCCTATTTTTTGACTCTATGTCTAAGTCTAAGTGGGTCAAAACAAGGCTTAAAGTCGACCCAACAGGGCAATTTTCATACACATAAAATAGCAGATTTGTAAATCTATATCTCGCTTCGTTATAAAGTGTTAGAAGCTTAAATTTTGCATGTGCGCTACTCCCATACTATGTTAACGAATGATAAGTTCAGAAATTTCATTGGTCAAGTTTGTATATGGTTTCTCAGCGAACCCGTATACATTAGAAGGTTTAATAAAAAGGTGTTTTGCTTTTAAACTTGCAATTTGGCTAGCTATGATTAAGTATCTATACTTCGTTACAAAAAAGGTTTAGCGTAAGGCTTAGTAACAACATATGGTCAAGAGTTTCTTCTAGTTATAAGTTAACAAATCATAGTTTATCATTTTCTGTTACAGTAGAGAGACGGATGGTGCATGCTTTTGCAAATGGCAACAATGATAATAGGGTCAGGTTCATAACAGTTTTAAGGAAATAATTTACTCAAGCACAAGAATCTAAATGACATGATATCATGAAGATAATGAAAGAATTTAAGGCGTGAAACTCACAAAGCTCGAAAAAAGACATGGGTATGGCTTGAACAAACGAAAACCCTAATGGTCTTACCTCTCTCGTATACAACCCAAACACTTAAACCAATTCGACTGCTTACACCCCCCTTTGAGCACGAACCCTTATGCTGATTCGCTACCTCGATGCTCGACCAACAGGAACACACTCAAAAAGAAAACCCAAGTGGCTTATTTAGGGTTTTCTTGAAACTTAGGGCTTTGTTTACAATGGAGTTAATGGTGTGAATGTTTGTGTGTTTAAGTGGATCAAAACCAGAAGAACAAGGAAACTAAATTTGATAACCAGATGATGGTGGAGTTTCTTCTGAGTTTACAAGTGTTAAGTGAGGCCATATATACTCGAATATTTTTGCATGCACAGGAGCTCATTTATGGTTCACGTTCTTGTGTTAATACATATAGGGCAAAGTATTTTTAGGGGTGATACATAGTCAATGTATAGTGAATAAAAGGTGCTTACTGTTGGTGTGTTGCGTGGGAAGCAGAAACAAGGAAAAACACTGCCAAATTATCACGTGAGGTTTTAGGGATTTATAAAAGGGATCTTGGGCTTTGTCCAATGGGTATTTGAGTTAAGGTAATATAGGATCTAGCACAATTTTATCCTTAGTTGAGAACTTTACTGATTTTGTGGAGTGCAAGAGATATACACGAAATTTTGTTTAGTTTTGTTAGGAGTGCATTTTAGTTTCTTGTATTACTTTTATTGTTTAAGAATTTTATTTTGTGTACCATTTTAAAACAAGGGAAGAAATATAAAACTTGTTTTAGTTCACTTGTTAGAATTAAACACTAAGTGGTGGTGAAAGGAAAAGAATAGAATATACTCGTTTTTGTTAGCTAAGTTGTAAAGAAATTGATAATTAGTTTCTTTAGTTTAAACGTAGTGCAAAATCACGTTATTAAAAAGTCTTGATTAAATTTTGGAATGTATAATATGTACAGGTATAGGACTGCGTATGGAGGTTTATATGTAGTAGTCTTGCTAAGAATTCGATATTAAAGGCAAACGCGTGAAAACCCAAAAATAAAATAAATAAATAATGGAACACTTGAAGTTGTAACATGACCTGAAAACATGGGGTGCTATATTTAGTGTGTTTGTGTGCGTTTTATCTTGGAAAAACTTGAATTTTTGGGTATTTTTGGCTAATATTCACGAAAAAATTCAAAACTAATTTTTTTGATGTTAAAAATGTTAAAGGTTGGCTTTTTATGTTAGATATAGGCTAAATATACATAGTTTTGCAAAAAGAATCAAGAAAAAACGTTAGAATTTGTGTTTTTAAGAGATTTTTAAGTTTAAGTTTGCTGTGTTCATTCTCGAGGTTTAAAACCTTCAATCCCGCAGTTTAAGGTTTGAATCCCGTGGTTTACAGGAAAGTGACCGCGGTTTATCTAAAAGTGCCCGCGATTTACAAGTTTGAATCCCGCGGTTTCTCTAAAAGTGACCGCGGTTTACAAACTTTTAATCCCGCGGTTTACAGGACTATTCCCGCGGTTTACAGGTTTAATTTCCGCGGTTTATCCAACTTATTCTCGCGGTTTACAGGACTTACTCCTGTGGTTTACGGATTTTATTCCTGCGATTTACAAGACTTTTATCCCGCGATTTACAGGTTGTTATCTCACGATTTACGAATTCTAATCCCGCGGTTTATCGTCTACTCCGCGGTTTACTGGAATTTTAGTAGTTTAGTAAAATCCTGCGGTTTAAGTTCCCAACCTGCGGTTTAAATTCAAAACCCGCGATTTATGGACTAATCTCGCGGTTTAAGCTACTAACCCGTGATTTTAGTATTTTTGGGGATTTAAGGAATTTTCTTCGTGAAACAAGGACTTTAACTACAACAAGAACAACTCATAATCTTTTACAACAACAACACAATAATCACTAATCATTAAACCGATCTTATGATATCAATTCACACATCACTAAACTCATTACTTCAATTACTTCAATCATGTCTACTATGGAAGAGAAAGGTATTGCAGCAAGAGCTGATAACCGTCCTCCTTTGCTCGAAAAGAGTCATTATAGCTCATGGCAGAGTCGTATGCTACTCTATATATGAGGTAAGGAACATGGTAAAGAGCTTTATGACTCAGTTATCAATGGTCCATTTCAGTTCGGAACAGTCGAAGTACCTGCCACTCCAACTACTACTGCATACACAAGAGACATAACATACAAAGATCTCACAAATAAAGAGAAAATACGTGAAGCATGTGACATAAGAGCAACTAATATTGTTCTTCAAGGTTTACCACCAGATGTTTATACTAATGTGAATCATCACACAATTGCTAAGGAGATTTGGGACAGAGTCAAGCTACTTATTGAAGGAACAGAACTGTCACTACAAGAACAAGAATCAAAGTTGTACAATGAGTTTGATCGATTCACATTTGAGAAGGGAGAAACAATTCACTCGTACTATTTGAGGTTTTCTCAGATAATTAATGACATGAACACGATTGGAATGATTATGAAAAAACTTCAGGTTAATACTAAGTTTGTGAATAACCTTTAGCCGAAATAGAGTAAGTTTGTGACTGATGTCAAATTAGCAAAGGATATGCACGAGTTAAGCTTTGATAAGCTGTATGCATATCTAAGGCAACATGAGGTCCATGCTAATGAAGTTCGTATGATGAGACAACGATTTCCTGATCCTCTTGCCTTGGTTGCTAACACATACAACACACCTCCATAATACAACAATCATCAACCTCAATACAATCCATCACAGTATCATCAACAACTTTCACCAATTGCTCAACAATTCTACACATCTCTTCCACAACCATAATCTTATGAAGCACCCGTTCATTAGCAATTATATCAAGTACCAGTTGTTCATCAAACACTAGTGGTTCATCAATAAACATATCAAGCACCAATTGTGTTGGGAATTATATTTGAGTTGATAAGACAAAGCATATGAAAGATGAAGGACTTAAAAGACAAAGGAGGAACTTTTCAAATGATGGAAGATTACAGAAGATTATTATAAAAGTTAGGAAGATTTAGTTGTTTCCTAATACTTATCCTTTGTAAAACCTAATATCTCTAGTATATAAAGAGATAAAGGCGTGTAGGTTTAGGTGTGTCAAGATGTTAACACCTAAATGTGTATGTATGTCTTCCAGGCGTGAGAATGTAGACTCCATATGTAGTATTAGCCTCAAGGTCAAGGTAACTTGATCCTGTTACAGTTCATTAATGTAACCATATTATTCTGATCAAATAATATTAGGGCTTTGAGTGTTAATAAAGAAAAACCTTGTTATGATAACTTTGATTTGTTTTTATTCTGCTGCATGTTATTGTCTTTGTTATCATGATCCTAGATGAGGTCTAAACAACCTCGAGCTATAAACGATCCAAGAACTATCACGTGTTTTAGTTCTATTAGGTGGTATCAGAGCCTCGTGGCTCTCGATCTAGGATCTACAAGGTTTGTCTTGATGTCGAATTTATAAAGAAACGAAGGTTCAAGTTTTCTGTTTTGGATGCTAGTCATATTCGTCAACATTAGGGTTTGTCAAACCCTAATCGTAATCAAAGCAGAAACATGTTATCATGTGTAAACGACATCAAGGAGGAGCAGCAAGTGTTTCCTGGTCGATATCAAGGTTGTATTACACTCAAGAAGAAGTTATATGAAGCCCTAAGTTAGGATTTATCATGAGTCGTAGTACAACAACATTCGAATGGCGATCCATAATGTCTCTACTAGTTTTGGTGAGTCAATCCTTGGATTGGTGATGAACCCTAGTAGAATGTGATTAATTAAGGCTTCTTAGAGATTTAAGAAAACCCTAATTTGTCTAGGGTTTGTTCGTTTCTTGATATGAAGAAAAAGGCAGCAGGTTTGGTCGTTTAATTCGCTTCATGCTGGAACACGTGCACAATGACATGAATTCAAGAAGGAATAGTTTGCATCTGATGTATAGATTAAAGCAGGTTGTGGTTTAATTACTTGTGACGCAACCACAACAGCTACAACGTTCCTCCTTGAAAAGTGTTCTACTGGTGGAATAATTATCACTTTGTTTATACTGCTAGCCTTTTGGTGTTTGTACTGCTAGCATTAAAGAAACAGATTTGTTAATAGCGCTTAAAGTTATTAATACTGCTAGCATTAAGTTTACACTTCCATGATTCCTTGTTACTACTGCTGCCAAAGACGACATAAAGTGACAGCTTACTGACACTAAAAACTGTCACAAAAAGAATAGGAGGAAGGAGAATGAAGAATTAGTGACAGATTGAGTGTCACTAAAAGCTATGGGAGGAAGGAGAATGCAGATTGGCAACGGATTAGTGATAGTTTTGTGACAGACAAAGCGTTGCTAAAAACATGGGAGGAAGGAGTAATCTTAACAGTGACGATATCGGACAGAGAAGAGTTTTGGTTCTCGGCTGAGGTGAGGATATCGAACAACACACACATGATGATATCGAACAAAACAGAAACACAACATTTGGTTTTTGGTGTTTACTGTTTTGTTTTTGGTTTTGTTTTAAATGTTCTTAAAATGTTTAAAAGGCTCGTTTTTGGATTGTTTGAATTAATTGGTTATGAAGATGATTAATTATCACCTATTTGAAGTTGAAGTGGAATTACTTGGGTACGCGTTCTTATCATATCTCAAATGGCTTACAACATTTGGAGGTAACTTGTTTGTGTTTTCAATGTTGTGACGAAGACTTGACAAATCTAGCAAAGGTGTGTGATTTATAAACTTATGGTGCTCAATGCGCACATTTGCTATCACTTTGGTTATGTGTCTCATAGAAGATGAGGATTTTTGTCAAGAGATTGTGGTCTACTTATATTTCACAGATTTATTTATAAGTTTGACGTCACGTAGATAGTACAAGATATAAGACACAAGTTTGGGTTATTCTACTTCAGCATCAAGTTTGTTATACTTAGTTTTCTTCATCAGTAATCATTACATAGAGCCTACAGAATTGAAGATTCACGAAATGGTTAACATATGGGTTTCAGGGGAAGCTTATTGTTAAAATGTTTAACCATTTACATGCACCACATGAGGTGAAGGTTTTTACTACTGTAAGTCATTATTACTACTGCTAGTTTAAGTTTCTACTGCTCAAGTTCATTTATCTTAAGGCGCGTCATGGAGGGTAATTTGAGTTGTTGGAAGGCTGGATTAGAAGTATGATAGTGGTTTGTGGTTGTCGAAATCAAAGTTGCATACTTTAGTCTCCTATTTGATTATGACAAAAAGGGGAAGAAGTATTGATCTTTAACTTTGATTGATTGAATAATGAAGAATGATTCTGACCAAAAACTACTTGGTCGGGGAAGTCATGGGCTTGTTTACAAAGCCCATCTTCGCAACGGCCATTTAGTGGCCGTTAAAAACCCTTCCATCACACAAACCACCATAACACTAAATCTACAATACCAGAATCCGAGGTTGAAAATGAGATTGCAATCTTGTCAAAAATCCACAGCCCAAGGCTTGTGAATTTAGTTGGATTTAGTAACTACACACCTCATCAAAACAGGTTATTAGTTGTTGAGTTTATGAGTAATGGTACACTTTATGATAATTTACATATTAATCAACAGCCACCCACGTGGGGGCGTAGGATAAGATTAGCTTTACAAACTGCCAAAGCTGTTGAAACTTTGCCTTTATGTGTGCCCTTAGTGATACATCGAGATATTAAGTCTGCTGCTAACTTTTCAAACAACGCAACATATATACCTGAGCTGATTAATCTTGATTTGCCTAAATGGAGATCGTCGATTACTCGATAAGAGTACAAATCGTATCTGACAAAAGTTTAGACCTATGTTTATAGGTGACCATTGAATAATCTTAATCATGCTAATAAACATTCTTCGTATCAGGCCACGGCCATTGCTTTTCAGTTTTTACTCCCAAATATCCTTCCTGCACTCCACCAAAAAATTAATTCAGATAGTATAAAACATATTTTCAACCCATACATTAAAAATGTTGATCCCACTTGAATAGATCTTGCTTAGGCTATAAAAGGCTTAGTTGTATTGAATAAATCCAAGACAACTATGGTAGAAACTTTGATTGAATATATCAAAGACTATGTGGAATCTAGTCTATGATACTAAGAAGAATAAGTAATAAAACAATAACAAACAAGATTGTGTAATACCAAACTTTAAGCCTCAATATATTAATACAAACACTCTTGATAGTGTTAGGGTTATACAAAACCTTGAAGCTATGAATAACACTTTTCTAGATATCTGAATTGATATGATTTTTGGTACATTCAACTCTATACCCTAGGACCTCCTTTTATACACCAAGGAGTCCTAACAGGCTTACAATATTTTCCTAACTTATCATGATCTTCTAAACAAATAACTTATACGTATCTTTTACAAAAATATCTCATACTTATCCCATAAGTAATCTTGATAAGCAATCTTCATCTTTATCCTTTTGATGGTAGAAATTCTTTTAGCAGTTGTAATCTTTCAGCAGTTGTAACCAGCGGCATTAACTTTTATTCCAGCAGCACTAACTGTGTACAAGCAGTAGTAACTACTTAGAATATTTTCTTCATTCTTCATCAGCAGTACTAAGTTACACTAGCAGTACCAACTTTATGCTAACAGTTGTAACTTTACTTAAGCAGTACTAACATACACTAGCAGTACTAAGTTACACTAACAGTAGTAACTTTTATACTAGCAGTATTAACTACTTAGTAGTATTTCTTCTAAGTCTCTGAGCAGTCTTAACTTCCATTAGCAGTAGTAATATATACTAGCAGTATTAACTACTTAGTAGTATTTCTTCTAAGTCTTTGAGCAATCTTAACTTCCATTAGTAGTAGTAATATATACTAGCAGTATTAACTAACAGTAGTAACTACTTAGCCTATTTTTCACTAATATCACTAACAGCACTAAGTTATGCTTAGTAGCAGTAACTCTAACCTTAGCAGTATTAACTTCAAGATCATCATGAAGCCTTTTGATCCCAACAATCCTCTCCTAAACTTGATGTTTATCTTTTGAATCTTCAAGTTTCTTGATTAAAAGCTTTATCTTCACTAAGAGGATGCATTCAAACACTTCCAGGATTCTTGAGCTGTTTTGTCATGAGCTTAAGAAGTTGATAGCACATCTCATTCCAATGGTCAGTTTGAAGCTTCTTGTTGAGCATTTTTATGATTGTTGCAGGTGTGAGTGGATACTTTTTCTCTACCAGCATAAAGATATGCAGATTCTAAAATCTCACAAAATGTACTCCACTTGAAGAAAATAGCTTCCAAACTGTCACATTGTATCCTTGTAGATTTCTCCATACTTCACTTTCTACATCAGGTTCAAACATCACTTTCAGATCACCCCATAACACTCTTTCATATGCCTCCTCTGGCCTTGTATTCCCATGTTTAGCTTTAACCAACTTCCAGAGTGTTTCCAGGTCTTCTCTGTCAATGTTCTGAAGCATCTTAATCATTGATGAGTACCTCCTTGAACTTCCATCAGCTCTGATGATTTGAAAGTATCCCATCTTTCCTTCTTTGATGATTTTCCAGTCAACAATGATTGGAGGCTTAGTGGCTAGTGGTATAGCATCAATTGCTACCTCATCATCAGGAACTATCTCCATATGCTTTTTCATCTCTGCTTCATCATCTACTTCAGCTTCTACATTCTCATCTAACTTTTGCTTCTTTGAATTATCAAACTCAAGTTCTTCTCCTGCTCTCTTAGAACTGCTTTCTTGTACCATTTCTGCCTTTTTGAGCTCTCTTTTACCAACTCTGTATCCATATCCACAAACATGTTTACCCTTGTCGTGGCTTTATCAAATAACTTCTTAATTTCATCATAGTTTTTGCTCTTCAGCTAATTTTGTTTATATCCAGCCATGTGTTTCAGATAGGTAGACATTTAACTTTTCTTCTAAGTTTTAGTTGGTGGTTTTCTTCTCTGCTCTTCTGCTCTAAGTCTAGCAAAATGCTTCTTTCTTTTATCTATGAGCTCCACAAACATCTTTGACCTTTCTTCAATGGTCAACTCTTCCTGCTCTTATGCTTGTAATCTTGCAGCTAGCTCATAATCTGCATCTATCATAGCTTGAACATTATCCCATTTAGCAATGTTTACATCTTCTTCCTTTTGTCTTGCTAGCCTTTCATCTTCTTCTAATTCAGCTTGCAATTCTTCTTGAAGTCATTGAGTAATTTCTTCATCAATCAAAATTTGATCTTTCTTTTTTAAAGTTTTTTCAGGCTCAACCATTTTTGCCTTGCCTTTGCCTTTAGCCTGTGAAAGTTGTGATGGTTGTGATGTTTTTTTTGTAAATTCACTTGGTTCTTGAACCACAACCCCTCTAGCCTTGGGTCTTGTAACAGCAGTTGTAGTTGTTGTAGCAGCAGTTGTAACAGCCTTGGGTTTAGCTGCTTTGATTTCTATTAAGGTCTGAGCCAGTGTTAACTCATCAACAGTTGTTGGTGTAGCACTGGCAGTAGTAACTTTAGCAGTACTAACTACCTTTTCAACCTCAACTTCCTGCTCATCTAAAACTCCTGTATCAAACATTAAGTTATCATCGTTCCTCCCCTGTGTCTCATCAACTAATGTAACCTCTTCATCTGCATCAATATAAGTAATTTTCCTTCCTTGTTTGGATGCATCCTCCTGATCACCCAAACCTTCATCTTCAGAAGATTCAATTCTTGCAGTTCTACCAACCTTCCTTAACCTTGTAAGCCTTGGAGTTCTTGACTTATTCCTCCTCTCTAGCTTCTTGACCCTCTCCTTTAATTTAGCAATCTCTGCAGCTTGAGAGGTCTTTGTGTTCTCCAAGTCAAGAAATCTTTGTGACAAGTTGGTACAAAGTTCCATCAATTCATTTAGTTTTAGTCTATCCTCACCACTGAGTAGTGGATCATTAGAATGTGTAGGTACACTTTCCACATTTTCAGTCTCATCTGCCATAGATTATGTAGGATCACTAGGTTGAGAAACCTCAGTGTTTTGTTTCTTAGTCTTCCTATGCTTTTGCTTCTTTGGAGGTTGTGATGATGATGGTTGATTAATGGTGGGTGTGTGTTGGGGAACAGTAGGCATTACAGAACCTTTACCCTTTTCTTGAGCTTGAACCATCATAGTTTGAAATAGAGGTGTGTCTCTACCAGAAAAGTCTTTTCCCTGCCTCTTCATGTTAGCAAAGACCTTCTTATTGGGAAAAGGTGTAGCATAAATCTTTTATGTTTGGACATTCCTTCAATTTGGTTATCCAGGAATACTTGCACAAAACTTGGATACATTAGAAATTTAACCCCACCCTCCAAGTTCTTTACCATATTATCAAAAATGTACTTGGAAAAGTTAAATTTTTGGTTTGTCGCAAGACATATGATAGCTGAGGCCATAGTGCTACTAAATTTGTTCCATGCAGTAGTCTTAGCACTAAGGCATTGCAGAATTGTATGGATAAGAAATTTCCATTGAGGTGAAAAGAAAGCTTTATAGAATGTAAGCTTTTGTGTAAGATTTTCATACCCCATTCTTTCTAGTTCTGCAAAAATGGTAGCATTAGGTAGACATTCAGTACCTTCAGCATCTTTTAATTGAAGAGCTCTTCTCATACTCATCTCAGTGATGAACCTTCTTCCTATCTACTAGGGCTTGTATCTGCACTTCCCCATTGACAGTTTTTGCCTTAGCAGTAGCCCAAAACTGCTTAATGCATGAAGTATAGATGGTAGGATTCACTGTTAGCGCATATCTGATAGAACTTGAATTCAAAAAATCAATAATTCCTTTAAACCTATCACTTTCTTCGGGTTTCTCTGAAAACGCAACCAAATTGTGAGTTTCAGCAAACTTTAGGTTTGACATTGTGTTTGGTTTTGATGATTAAGAATGAAATTGAGTTAGGGTTTATGATTAGAGAGTATAACAAAGTGTAAAATCGATCGAATGAGTGATTGAAACCCTTTATCGAAGTATTTATGAAATCACCCTCAATAGCATTAACTTAAACTAACAGTACTAAGTTAAGCCTAACAGCATTAACTGACCTAGTAGTAGCCCAACAGTAGTAAGTTATGCCTGGCAGCATTAACTTAACCAGCATTAGTAAGTATACTCCTAATAGCATTAACTAACACTGATAGTAGTAAGTGTATGCCTAGCAGCATTAACTGAGTTACCAGCATTAACTCCAATTCGTTCCAAAAAGCATTTCCATCATCAATTTTGATTCTCACAAGCTCTCTTTCTGTTTTTCATTCTCACCAATTTCTCTCATTTCTTTTAGCTCACAAAGTCACTCTGTCTGTTTTTATGTCACACATCTCTCTTTCTGTTTTTCATTCTCACTAATTCTCTCAATTCTTTTAGCTCACAAATTCACTCTATCTGTATTAATTTCACTCATCCTCTCTTCTGTTTATTTTCAGCTCACTATTTCTCTCATTTCTTTTTCTCACCAATTCACTCTATCTATTTTTATTTTCACACGTCTCTCTTTCTGTTTTTCAGCTCACTATTTCTCTCATTTCTTTTTCTCACCAATTCACTCTATCTATTTTTATTTTCACACATCTCTTTTTCTGTTTTTATGCTCACCAATTTCTCTCAATACTCACAATATTAATTATAACAAATAGTAGTAAGTATAACTAACAACATTAACATAGCAGTATTAAGTATAACTAGCAGCACTAACTATACTTACAAGTAGAAAGTTAGTCCAATAGCATTCCATTCAAATTATCATTTGTGTATAATTCGCTACACATTAACATAATTAACCTCCCCTTAATCAATACTTCAGAGGTTAAGCATTCCAATACTTGTAATCAGATATTGAAATCTGCCAACATCAAATGCTTTTGTGAGCAAATCTGCAACATTCTGATATGTGTGAATCTTTATCATCTGAATAAGCTTCTTCTCATTAGAATCTTAGATAAAGTGATGCCTAATCTCAATGTGCTTTGTCTTTGAGTGAAATACTAGATTATTAACTATACAGATGGTGCTTTCACTGTCAATGAAAATCTTGGTATTCATGAAATTGTATCCATAATCCAGCATTTGATTTTGAATCTAGATTACTTGTCCACAACAACTAGCAGTAGCCACATATTCTGCTTCACTAGTAGAGTTGGCAACTACAGTTTGCTTCTTGCATTGCCATGAAATCAATCTGCTTCCAAGATATTGACAACCTCCTGTTGTGGATTTCCTGTCTAAACTTGCACCAGCATAGTCACTATCAGAATAAGCTTCCAAATCAAATGGTGAGTCCTTAGGATACTAAAGGTCTAATTTAGGTTGACCTTTCAAGTATCTAAAGATTCTTTTCACAGCATGAAGATGTGAAACTTTAGGTATGAATTGGAATCTTGCACAAGCACATACAACAAACATCATATCCGGCCTTGAAGATGTTAAATACATCAATGAGCCAATCATTGATCTATATAAGTGAACATCAACATCTTCAGCTTCTGTATCCTTGAGCAATGGCTTTAAAGTCTCAATGGGTGTACTTGTTGTCTTCACAGTTGAAAAATCAAACTTCTTCAAAATTTTATCCACTTACTTGTCTTGACTGACGAAAATCCCATAATCTTTCTGTGTCACTTGTAGTCCTAAGAAGAAAGTGAGCTCACCCATAGAACTCATCTGGAACTTCTTGTGCATTAATTTCTCAAAATCAGTGCATAACTTCTTTTTAGATCTAAAAATGATATCATCAACATATACTTGAACTAGTAGAATATCCCTTTTGACTCTTTTAATAAACAAAGTCTTATCTATCTGACATCTCTGAAATCCATTGTCCAATAAATAGGTAGATAAAGTCTCATACCAAGCTCTAGGAGCTTTATGTAGACCATATAATGCCTTTTCTAACTTATAAACCTATCAGGGAACTCTGGATCTTCAAACTCTAGAGGTTATCAGACATAAACTTTCTCTTCAATCTTGCCATATAGAAATGCACTCTTCACATCCATCCGGTATACTATAAAGTCTTTGAATGAGGCATAGGCTAAGAACAACCTAATTGCTTCAATCCTAGCAACTAGAGCAAAAACCTCATCATAATCTATTCCCTCTTCTTGAGTGCAACCCTGTGCAACCAGCATTGACTTGTTTCTAATCATAATACCTCTTTCATCTTTCTTGTTCATGTACACCCATTTAGTACCAATTGCTCTTTTTACAAGTGGTAAATCCACCAAGGTCCAAACCTGTAGTAACTTGAACTGCAGAAGCTCTTATTGCATAGCTTCTATCCAGCTTGGATCTTTTAATGCTTAGATTACCTTTTTGGGCTCTTCATGTGATAGGAAACAAGCAAACAAACAAGTATGAAGGTCTTCATGAGTTTTCATTTCATAAACAGCACTAATAAACCCTTGTTTATTTGTAGTCTTTGTCATTCTCCTTGTCAATACACCAGACTGCACATCACTAATCACATGATCAAGTGAATGATCTTTATGGATTCTTATATTTGGAGTAGAAGGAACTAGATATGTGGTAGTAATGTTGCTCATATCTATTTCTGTTTCATCACCAAAGAAATCAGCATGTGTGGCTTAAAGAGGAGCAGTAGTAACTGTTAGGCTAACAGTATTAATATTTAGACTACCAGTATTAACATGTGTACTAGCAGTATTAATATTTGGCCTAGCAGTATTAACATCTTAAGTACTATTTTCAAGTATCTCTTGATCATCAATTCTACTTTCTTTATTTACACCTTCATCATCCTTCTTTTTCGCATCACTAGAAGGTTGTGGTTCATCATTACTAGCATTCTTCAAAGAATAATCAAATAGTGAACCATCTTTCCACATTGGTATCAAAATGTAGTCTTGGCTAGATCTTGTCTCCTTGCTAGAATGACCTGTGCCAATACTTTCTTCTATTCCTGCAAAATCATTAGAGTTTGTACCTGCAACAACTGGCACATAATTCATTGATTTTGTTAGAACATCAATATCAAACAGCCACTTTGGTCCATCACCTGCAATAATAGGCTTATCCTCCAAGAACCTAATATGCAATTTTTCTTCTACTTTCCTAGTTCTAATGTTGTATACCCTAAAAGCCTTACTATTTATTAAGTATCCAACAAAGAATCCTTCATCTGACTTTCCATCAAACTTGCCTAAATAATCTAAGGTATTAAGAATGGTAACATGACACCCAAATGCTCTCATGATGCTTAGAGCAGGTGTTCTACCTCTAAACAGTTCATAAGGGGTCTTGTTTTGAGGCTTAACTATTAATATCCTATTCTGCACATAGCAAACAGTATTAACTACTTCAGTCCAAAATGTAGTAGGTAACTTAGAGTTAGCTAACATGGTTCTAGCAGCCTCAATTAGTGTTCTATTTCTCCTCTCAGCAACACCATTTTGCTGAGGAGTTCTAGCTACACTATATTCCCTCTTAATGCCTTTCTGTTCACAAAACTCACTCATAACTTTATTCTTGAACTCTGTTCCATTGTCACATCTAATTATCTTTACTTTCTTATCAACTACATTTTCTATCTTTGTTATAAAGCTCTTAAGAATGCCACTAGTCTCATCCTTAGATGCTAAAAAGAAAACCTAAGTAAATCTGCTATAATCATCAATGACAACTAGACAATATTTCTTATTCATTAAGCTGCTCACAAAAGTTTGACCAAACAAGTCCATAAGCAACATGAATAAAGGCTGAGTAGTAGAGTTCTGAATCTTGGAGTTACAAGAGGCTTTGTGTTGCTTTCCTTTAAGACAAGCAACACAAGTTTATTAATAGTTTTAAAATTTACATGACCTAGCCTCCTATGCCATAGCATTGATTCATCAAGTGTGGCCTTTGCAACAAGACAAGTTAAACTATCTTTAGGAACAATATTCTTTATATCAACACTGTACATATTAAAACCTGACTTTCATTAGCTAACTTAAAGTCAGGAGACAAAACAAAACATTCAGTGTCAGTAAAAAGAACACTATTCTTTTTGTCACACATCTGTGAAACACTAAAAAGGTTAATCTGTAACTCTTTGACAAAGTACACATCCTCAAAATTAAGCTTACTAGTTTTAAGAGTTCCTTTACCAGTAATTTTTCCTCTTTTGGCTCTTCTCCTAAAGGTAACATATCCTCTATCAAATTCCTTGAAGTCTGAGAGATAGGACATGTTCCCTGTCATTTTCCTTGAGCATCCACTATCAACATAGCCTTGATATTATTTTTGTGTATGACCATGCACATAAAAATAAGGAAATTAGTTTCCTTTAGGGACCCAAGCCATCATTGACTTGGATCTGCCTTGTGCATCAACATAATTATGTTTCTTCAAAGTAATTGATGCACTATTAAGTTTGGTAGGTCTCTAAACCCAACATGCTGAGGCCTTAACAACATTAACCTGATTTGCCCTTACAACATTAACTACTACTGAATTTGGCCTAGCAGTATTAACTGCTTTTGGCCTAGTAGTATAAAATTTTCCCTTAGCAGTATTAACCTTTTGGCTAAAATTTTTGTTAGTTAATGTTGTTCTTATTTGATAAGGCCTTATTACAGTTGATTGTACTGATTTAGAAAAATGTGACATTGGTCTAGAACTATAAATTATAGTTTTGGGATGAGCAGTATTAACAGGCCTAGCAGTATTACGTGATCTTAGGCCAGTTTTCATTAAAACTGCTCTTGGAACCATGTTCCTGTGAGCACTAGGGTGAGTCTTTTAGCAGAGTAATTGTAATTCACCCTTGTATAAGAATTCCCAGATACCACTCTTTTCCCTTTGATGGTAATTGCAATGAGCCTGCACATGGTCAAATCTTCCATAGACAAAACATGCTTTATTGTACATCACAAAGTTACTTCCTAGCTGTTGGGACTTCTGATTATTCCAGTTTCTTTGATTTCCCCTAGGACTTTGTGACTTGTACATTTTAGCATACTTAACTGGTTTCCTAACTGGTTTTTCTTGTTGTTTAGGTCTAACAAATTCTATCTTAGCTACAGTAGGAAAAATAGTTTTCTTCTTTAACTTATCATCTAACAACAACTCATTAACTAATGGGGCATCAGGAGATTCTCTAACCTCATTAGATATATCTTCACTAACACTCTTACTAGTCTTAGGTCCATAGCCTTCAAACTCAGGCTGTTAGAACTCCTTTAGACAAGAGTTGGACAAATCAAACTTTGGGGTTGAAAATAACCCTATAGGGAGAGGTGGAACAACATTATAGCTTACAAACCCCAGACCTTTTCTACTTTTATCAGTTATCTGACTCCCTATTAATTTGTCTAGACTCTTAGAAGCATTATCAAAATTTTCAATTTTAAGTTGATTGCTTTCTTTTTCTTGCTTAAGCTTTTTTTACTCACTTTTAAGCATACTAAGTTCTGAGTCTTTATATGAGATATCTCTTTTAAGAACAGCAAGTTGTTCATAAAAAATAACCTTATTCTTTTTGTAAAAGACAAGTTGCTCTTCTATAGATGCTAACCCTCTTTTTTAAGTAGCTAAATTGAACTCAGATTTGTTAAACTCTATTCTTAAATCATCAAGTTGAGTTTTAAGAGTTTCAAAGCTTTTTAGATAAGCTTTTGAACAAGTTTTGTCATTATGTACCTCAGAGTCTGAAAAAGCTATAAGAGCCATGTTTGTAGGGACTTCGTCATCTGCCATATAGCTCCAGTTAAAACCAGCTCCATCAATAGCCACCATGGCTTTGGAAGAAGTTTCTTCTACATTTACAGTCCTTCTAGAGTTGTCTTGATTTATGTTCCTATTATCATGGTTCCTAGGTCCTCTACATTCCCTTGCAAAGTGTCCCATCTTGTGGCAGTTGAAATACTCTACCTTGGATTTGTCATATCCAGCTATGTCACTTCCATTGATAGTGATCTTTCTACTAGTTTTCTAGAAAAACCTTATTATCCTCATGCTCAGCAATGCTAACTGCCACTTCAAATCCATCTCTTCTATGTCATCTTCATGGATTTGTTCAAGGTCCTCATATACAAGTTGAGACCCGTTTGGTTGACTGGCCAAAAATGCATAAACAGTGTCATCACTTAAGTTAGCAGTACTAACTTGAGTACTAGCAGTGCTAGCAAGGCTAACATGAGTGTTAGCAGTACTAACTCCATAAGCAGTATTAACTTCATTAGTACTACTAGGGGATGACACAAAAACCATATTCTGAGAACTTGAGCTTGAGCTTGAGCTTGCAGTTCCTTTAACCTATTGTTCAACAATCTTGAAATTGTTGTAGAGATCATCAAAGCTCATTGTGTCTAGAACAGGTTTATTCCTCTAGACCACAACATGAGTATTCCACTCAGAAGGCAGACTTCTCAATAGTTTCAAACTGAGATTTTCTTGTGAAATATTTTCACCCAAGATAGCCAGCTGACTTACAATCTTCTGAAGCCTGTTAAAAATAGAGTCAAGAGACTCTGTGCTTGGAGCACTAAAGTTCTCATACATTTGCTTCAGAAGAGTCTTCTGAGTCTTCTTTGTGGCTTCATTACCACCAAATCTTGTTTGTATAGCAGCAAACAAAGTCTTAGCATCCTTGTACTGATTAAATGTCATTAGATGTTCATTAGGAAGTGCCATCAGTAACATACTTCTTGCCTTCACATCATTCTTCTTTTGAACCTTTTCTTCAGTAGTTACAGGACCTGGTATTAGTGAAGTTGAGGTACCATCAGCATTTGTTGTTGTTTGAGCTACTGGTTTGAATGAGTTTCCATTCTCTATGACATCCCATAGAGCATAGTCTTGTACTTGAAAGTATTGCTCAATCCTTAGCCTCCACATATCATATTCACCCTGTTTGAGAATGGGCAACTTTGCAGTAGTAGTGGTTTGTGCAGTTTCTAGATCCATCTCTTCCTTGTGAGTAAAGAGTTCTTCTTGTTAGTTTCTTCTAGATCAAAGTTTCAGAACACAAGCTCTGATACCACTTGTTGATCCCAACTTAAGATCGATTCCTTAGCTTGTAAAGGTTAAGTTACTTTAGATAAATCCAAAACAACTATGGTAGAAACTTTGTGAATACTAAAGAGTATGCGGAATCTACTCTTTAATACTTAGAAGAATATAAATGAAACAGTAAACTGTATGAACAATGATATTACTAAAAAGCTCCAATATTATTATTATCAATAATACGAGTACTCTGTGTAGTACTAGGGTTTACAACCTTGAAGCTATATATCAAAAACGTATAAATGTGTATCAATAACCATAACCTAGGATCTCCTTTTATACACCAAAGAGTCCTTTACAAGATAACTAAAAATCTTCTATAATTCTAATAAGATATCTGCAAATCTTCTAACTTAATAAGATATACATATCTTTTACTAAAATATCTCATACTTATCCCGTAAGTAATCTTGATAAACAATCTTCATCTTTATCCTTCTGACAGTATAAACTCTTCTAGCAGTTGTAATCTTTCAGCAGTTGTAACCAGCAGCATTAACTTTTATTCCAGCATCACTAACTTAGCAATATTAACTCCAAGATCATCATGAATCCTTTTGATCCCAACAAATGGGTTGTTTGTTGGGCCATTAAATATTGCTACCTTAGTTCATGAGTAAGATTTGTTGGGCCATTTGCGTTTTGTGCCTATACTCGGGTAATCATATCGGCTATGAAAAATGGTAGGATGGTTGAGTACGAGGTTGATTCAGCTTGACAAACATTATTATCGCTGTCAAAACATAAAATAGAAGGATTTCTTGATCATCTTGTGATGTATTTCGTGTAATATCTTTCAAAAAGGTTTGCAATAATTAATTAAAGGAATATTAGGTGTGAGGTTGGTATGCCTTGATGACGTATGTCATCTTAAGTCTGATCTATTCAAGTGGACACGTATGTTACATGATTTACTATGCCTAAAAAATGTCGGTTTTGATATGGACGCGTATATAGGTTATGCTTAATTCGCTAGTGGCGATTATTATTTATTTTTGTTTCCTTGTGCAGAATAGAAGGATGGTTGATCGTGAGATTTACTCGAATCAAGAACCTCTCTGATCGCAATTAAGCCATGAATTAATCTAAGCTTAATTTGTCCTCAAATGTGTGACCGATATTCTATTCGATGGAGCTTTGGAATACTATGGTTGGAAATGATTATAAATCTATATTACATATGTTGTCTGACTGGTATTGGTGGAAATTTTATAATAAACATATCTTGGCCGAGCATTTTTCTTAATGTAACCATGATGGTTTTTTTGCTTTTTACTGATGCACACTTATAAATATAAGCCATCCTTTTTAACGGTATCTGAGCCTTAGAAAAAGTTTAACAAACATGCCTAATGTGTAATAGCTACTTCGATGTTCAGACATTCTAAATTGGATAGGCGATGATGATAAATGTGTCATTGAGATGTTTCCTTGAATTGGTCAAAGATTGAGATTCACCGTATTTTGGGAGGGTATTTATAGTAATGCAGTCATGGTGGTTATTCATTCTTTTTCCTATTAAATTCTAACAGATTTGAGCCTACCTGACTTTTTTCACTTAAATTGGTCTTTGTTTCAGCAATCTTCATGTACAAGAAACTTATATCTATAACACCCCGCTAAAGCGGAAACACAAAGTCTGACAGCTCAAGGCACAAACATATGGTAATAGCACAACACCATAATTTAATTTAAAAGAAACAGTACAATATTATAATAATTGTCTTAGCCGAACATTGGCATTTAAACATAAGTTTTAAGTTTCACAAAAGCATAGTCTTGACAACACAAAGTTAAAAGAGATGACACGGTGAAACCCCATGATGCAATGCCTTCACAAGAAAAACTACTAACGATCACCTGAAATGCATGAGAAAATAGGTCAACTATGAATATAGTTGGTGAGTACACAGGTTTTATGAAAATGAAATACAACCCTTTGAAAGAAATCTTCATGGTAGGTGTCTTATGAATCTATCCTATTACAAATCCCGACCATACAAGACTTGTAACATATACATTCACATACACTCCCATGATAAACAACAAGTCTCAAGAATATAATTTATAAAAGAAGACCTCATGGCCAGAGTAATATGAATCTATCATATTACAAGTCCCGCCCATACAAGACTTGTAACATATAAATTTATATACACTTCTATGATATAAAGATATGTCTGAAAATAGAAAGTCTAAAAGTCAAAGCCATTTGGTTAATAATAATGTCAAAAGTCCATGCATATATATGGTACCATGCAAAAATGCCCCTATATAAATATTATGCAATTCCTGAACAAGGTGGAACGAGAGGTTGGCCGACCTCTAATAGCGTTATCCATAATATTTACATTTCAGAATAGCAGAGGGCACAAAGTACGTATAGATTGGGTACGAACAAGACTCAATAGGGGACTAACAATGTGAGGGGGTACAAACGGTACAAGCCATAGGATACGAACATTATCCCACACATCCAACACTAATATCTATGCATCTTACATATTCATATAGAATACGCGAAGTCTCATTTTGATAAAATTCATACATAGAGAAATATTATACGCGAAGTCCAATATTAACCAAGTCTTACATATTAGAAATATAATATGCAAAGTCCAACAATTTTGCAAATCATACGTATATCATAAGATAATACGCGAAGTCTCAATTTAGTAAAGTCATACATATTTAAAAATAATACGCAAAGTCATACACATGGCAAACAATATGTTAGCGTCAAAATATTGAGTCGAACATGGAAGCATCGGTCATTTAGTTAACAAGTCTCGGTCATTATTTATTCTATGTTGTAATAGGCTAGTAACTAGTATCGGGCTCACTATGTAATTTAATATTTTATGTGTTGTAGGCTTAAGCCCAACGAAAACCCGAGCCTGACCCAAGAATACATCCTAGGCGTCCCATATTGTGCCAAGGAGTATAAATACCTCCTCTCCATACATGGAGAGGGGTTGTGATGAGGTGTCATTTTATACACTTTTTTTGGGTCATTTAACCCCTTAAATCATGCAAATATGTCCAAATTATGTGCTTAATCAATCCTTTTTTAGGTTTTTAGCATTTGGATGGCATTTGGAGGAAATACATGTAACAACTTGAGTTTCAGGTCAACGTTTATCCCGAGATATGATAATTAGTTTACTACATAAGTGATTTTAGTCGTTTATACTATATTAGGTTTGGTAAATTTCCAAATTATTGGGTAATTTCAAGCCGTGATTGAGTTTTTAGTTGTTTTTAGCATCTGAGAATGTTAGAAAAATTTATATTTTTGCTCCGAGAGTGTGATTATTTTATTTTTGTATTTCATGGCTTTTCCCCATGTTTTTTGTAAAAAGCGTGTCAAGAATCGAGGTTTACGTGATTTAACATTTTAATAAATGTTTTAAAATAAATTTAGTAGGATGGAATAAAAATATCTACGAATGTGGTGTGACCAGAGCTTTATGACCGACTATAAAACAAAAGAGAATAACTTTGTACTAAATTTAAAGGACTATAAGGAAGGAAGGACTAAAAGTGTTAAAGGCTTAAACTATTTTCCTATATAAACCAACTCATACACACACTTAACACTTTTAACAAAAAATGTCTTCTCTCCCTCTCTTGCACCCTACGACCGGCCACCTCCCAAACACCACCACCATCGCCGGATTTTGACATGCAATACAATCCGATTACATTTTCTTAATCCTCTCATCAAGACCTACATATCCTACTAAAAATATTACACATGCAATGGGTATTTTTTGAAATAGAAATTGGGTTGAGTTATTGAAGTTTTGATCTCAAAGGGGTGTTTATTGAGGTTAGATTAGTGTTATTAGCAAGTGTGTTTTGTTGAAAAAGTTTGGTTTTGGTTGTTGGGTTGTGTTCGAACCACGAACCATAAGGGGGAACCCAAACTAAGTTTGTGTGTTGATTTCTATTGTGTCGAGAGTGTTGTAAGTGTTCTATTTACATTGTCAAAGTTGTTAATTTAATGATATTGCGTGTTATATATTATGTGCTATAGGATTCATGTGTAGAAAATTATTAAAAGTATGTTTGATTATTAATTGAAGTTTGATAGTTTTAGTATAAATAAATAGACTAGTTAAACATATTTTGATTGTTAGTTTAAGTCGAAAATGTCATTTTAAAGGGTTTTGCATTGACTAAGTTTGACCGTCTCGTAGCGAGTCAAAAAAATTTTGAAAGTTATTTTTGATAATGAAAAGTGATAGAGTTCGCCTTTAGCTACGTTTCGCTAGGTGGCTCGTCGCGTAACTCTTAATAACGAACGTTTTACGGCCAAATTAAGATTGGTAATTTTTGGTGTAAAAAGTCAACTACGAAGTTTGACTTTTGAAAGTCAAACTTGCATGTATTTTTGAATATGGTCTTTTATAAGAAAAGGGTTCGTAATTTTAGTTAATTAATGATGAAATATGAAGTTCGGATTATATTATCCTTACTTTCGACAACTTTATAAAAATAGAAACTTTATGGTAAACGAAGCGTAACTGTAACAACCCGAGTTTTACGACGCGTATGATGGTCGCGAATTCGACGTCATAATTATTATTTTATAAGTTCATGTGAACGAACGTCGACATTTAAAATTTTATTTGTCGTGAATAATTATTTTAGTATTTTATTACGAACGGAATTTAGAAATTTTAATTTTTGATGTTTCGCGAGTCAACGTTTGACCGCACGATCGTTAAACGTTTTAAGCTTCGTAAAAATTTACGACACGTCTCGTTATTATTTTTAAGATCATAAATTATTATTTTTACGAATATCGTCCTTGTTCCTCGACCTTGGCCAAGACTCGCGTTTTAATGTATTTAACATACTTACATTTTTGTGTACAAGTTACATTTGTAAATTAACAAAAGGTTACACATGAATAAAAATTGTCAAAAAATAATATATAATGAGCCTCCCTAGCTCATACATAGCCGACGGCTATGTTCACCCACACACACAAACTTTGATTTTTCCCAAGGCAAGGAATGATTAGAAGTTTATACTTCCAAATTATTAACTAGTTCACTTCACACCTAGAAAGCACATAGTAACAAAATTGTTTTCCTCTTTTATTTTTGCTTTCTTTCTCGGCCGGGTATACCAACACAAACACAAAAACCGTATTCAAGTTTTGATTATTGAAATCCATATTAACCTCACTAAAAATGGTTTAGACTTATCAAGAACCAAGTGGAAGCTTGTTTTCTTTTTCCCCCTCTCCTTTTGGGTTCGGACGAGCAACCAAAACCAACACCCTTGGTGTTTGTATTTTTCTAGTCATCAATTTCTATTTAAATGATGATTTTGTAGTCATCTAAAGTGAAAGATGATACATGCATAAAGGTTATGCATGGTTTGAGTTTTGTTAAAACTAGTGGGTTTTGATTTGATTAAGTGGTCCAAAAAGGTGTTATTTTGGAGTCCACTTCTTGCCCGGTTTGTTTTTCGGATGAAGAGGATGTCCATCATTTGTTATTTCGATGTTCTCTATCTCAAGAGGTTTTGCATCGTGTTTGCCGTTGGTGGGAGATCGATTTCCAGCTTTGGCGTTCGTTCTCAGAATGGGACGAGTGGTTCTCTTCTATTCGTCTTCCGGGTTCAGTTAAAGGTTTTTTGGAAGGAGTCTTCTACGTTGCTTGGTGGTTTATTTGGGGATTTCGGAATCGTTCTACTTTTGATGTTAATAAGCCGTCTAGATCGATCCTTTTTGAGAATATTGTCTCTTCCTCCTTTCTTTGGTGTAATAGTAGGTGTAGTAGGAAGTTCTCTAGGGATGATTGGCTTAAAAACCCGCATTTAATATCTTTGTAATTTCTTTTCTAGCTCCTTGCTAGTTTATAAAATTTTGCCGTTCAAAAAAAAAGGTTAGTTAAATTAGTAGGGAAGTAATATAAAGAAGATTGGAGGGAGATATAATTTGAAAACTAACGGGGTATTGGTTTCGGTTGAGGGTTCGAACCAAGGGAGAGACACACAAAGGTGTGTTTTGTTTGCTTGGTTATTGATTAGATTAGTTGGATTTGATTTGGTTTCGGTTTAGGTTTGGATTTGGGTTCGAATGTCGCGGCCAAAAAGGAACAAATGACAAGCGTGTTTTTCTATTGAGACTGATCTTGGTATAATAGCATTGTGAGCATTCTCTTTTATGTTTTCTTCGTTTGTTTCGTTTATTTGATTTGATTATACTTGTTGCATGTGATGAAATCCATGAGATCTTGCGTCGTCTAGTTAGTTTTTGTTATTGATTGATCGAGCGAGTTAAATATGGATTATAGGCCATTTTAGATGTGTCGTGAATGAATTTTTGGGTTAAAAATGGATTTTGGCGCGTTTCGTAGCTCATAGATTTGGGAAGAAACTTTGGCGCGGAAAAACGAGGATCGAGAATTTGTGAAATCTGATTTTTGATTGAAAAATATGATAAAGCTTTCTTAGAGCGAAAACGAGATATACTTTTTAAGTGGAAAAATTCAGCATTAGTGAAAATTATTACGTGCTGATAGAATCAAAAACGTCTGGTTTGAGCACTTTCGAGTCCGTTTCAGCCTTTCGGCGAAACATGAAAGTTGCTCGGAATGTCGTTTTACTTTGCCTCAAGGCTTGCTAGTTTTAAAATCGAGTAATAACGGGTCAAAACTGAAAGTCAATTCTGCACTTTAATTAAAAATGTCATAAGTTCCTGCAGAAACTTGCAGGGGAATTTTAGTCATTTTCTGTCTAGTTTCTGGTCTCGGCTAAAACTAAAAAGTTGTCTGGAACGTCGTTTTACATAAAATCTCTTTAGAGTCCAAGTCATGAAAATGTGATATAATAGGTCGTTTTGAGCGGGTCAGATCTAGACAATATATATATATATACATAAAAGTCAAAGTCAAATAAAGTCCAACGTTGATTTTTGAAAGTCAACAGGTTGATATGAGTCTTGTTGGGTGTTTATAAAATAATAAACGCTATTATTATTTCGAGTATAACAATTTAGACTTAACGACTTTTATGAATGGATATAATTCAAAAAGTAGTAACTTTTAGTAAGCGTATGGGACGTAATCCTGAAATGGGTAATGAATAACCAAATTGAATGTCGAAAGTTCGACGAGATAAATAAATATTACTATAAATATAATTAGATGACGGGACTTACTAAAAATAGTCTCTAACCGAAAATAGCAACTTTTTAAAAATAGAAAGTTTCCGAAAATAGAAAGTTTTCAACAAGGGATCGAATGCGTAATAAAAAGAATGATCGTAACTTAACTATGTGGGATTTAGGATCTAGGGCGCGCAAATGGATTTCTCATCACATGTGTATGTATATTTATACTATTTCAATAGTTGCGATGCACGCATTATTCGATCGTACTTTATTGTAAAGTAACCGGTTGACATTAATTATAGGTCGTAGTTGAGTTCGTTGTTGAGACGTCTTTGGATTGTTTCGGTTATTTTGATCTTCGGCTTAGATCAAGGTGAGTTCATAACCTCGCTTTTGAACTGTTTTAAATTCTTTAAAACCCGCGAAGGGGATACATGCTTGTTTTGAAAAGTGAACGCAACGTGTTTTGATATGTGATATGATTCCATACAGTGAGTTTATGCCTTTTACCGTGTACTCGTTAATTACCATGGAGGTAAACGCTGAATACATTAAATAAATCTATTTGGTTTGACAACCCTGTCCGGTGTCTAGATCCGATGGTGAACACCTTGTAACGGACATTTTGTATTGAGAAAAAGGGTGGTGTCATACTACCCGGTCATTTATTTTGTCTATCACGATAAAATGTGTTAAGGTTCGGTACACGGGCTCATGTAAGATGGAAATATTGTGTGGCTTGCCTTGCTAGTAGTCATACGTGTTTTGTGGAACCAAATATTGTGTTCTGATTGTTGATTGTAAACTCTATGAATTCACTCAATGTTTTGTTAACGTTTTTAAGCTTGTATATCAGGTATTGATGATATTGATGGCTTGGATAGAACAGAACGCGGATATCAAGAACTGTGTCTCGGTGAAATGTTTTGTTTATTTAAACAAAAGGATGCTTTGGGAAAAGTAGTCGTAACATGACTTTTGAAATGATGTTTTTAAGTTAATTTGGGACCTTGTAACTCTGATGTTCTTCATAAAAAAACATAAATTTTGATTTCTAAACGTATCTTTTGAACGTTTACTAGGACTCGTGTGCATGAATTATGTAGTAGCACCCCAAATGTTGTATTCCGTTGCGTATCTTATTTTGGGGGTGTTACAGAGTGGTATCAGAGCACGAGTTGTAGCGAACTACATCGTTTTCAAAACTTGGACTACAACTGTTTTCGGAAATTGTCACGAGTCTTTCACCGTTGTCCGAAATCCACGTGCGTGTTGTTCCTGATCCTTAGAAGCCTTATGCGATGCTTTAATTGCATATTATGTGCGTGACAAGTGGGATACACTTGGTATAAGTAATGATTATATAAGTATATATATATATATATATATATATATATATATACGGCATCCGTTCTATGATGTATGGTTATATATACATAACACTGTATTCACATCTCACTAAAAGTTTAATTTCTTTATGCATTTAATGCAACATCATGAAATCATCCCAATATATGATGAGTGTAATTTTACATATGATTAAAAATATGTATGATGGTTACTAATATAAGTATTTCTTTTCTTTGTAGTATTATGGGTGAACCTTTGTCACCGAACCGTGTGTTTGACTTTCCTATGGATGAGCCAGAGCCACATCCTGATAAGTGTAGAATACACATATTCGTTTGTACCTAAAATAACCCAATTAAACCCAAAACAGACCAAAAATGGCAAAAATATGCTTGTATTTGTGTTTTGTGTGTGCTGGTACAGATATAACAAAAATCACATGAAAATAGTAAAAAACGGGCAAGCACGGACACGAGAATCAGAAGAGTACAAAAAGAAGCCAAAGAATCAAAGCCGAAGCCAGAAAAGTCAAGCCTCAGTCAAGCTCAGTCAAATCATGGTCAACAAAAGTCAACAAGACCCAAAACATTCTATTTTCACCCTCCAAGTTTTACCAGAGTCCAAAAATGACCCCTCACCTCTTATTGGGCCTTAAAAACCTTAATGGGCCTGAAAAAACCCTAAATTTCCTCACCCGGATTCATAAGCCCAAAACACTAGCCCACTAACCCTCTTTAATAAACTCCAGGGACCAAACTTGCATGTTTTCAAAAAGCTTTTATAACTAAAAAAGGAGATAAGAAAGACAAGGGCTAGAATTGCAATTTCACCAAAGATATAACAGTTTTAACTGTCAAAAAAATGGGCGCGAAGCTTTTTTTTACTATTCATCGTCACTTACGTCTCACTAGCCAGGGTAAAACAAGGGGCAAATGGGAATTAAAGGGTCCATTAGTCAATTCAGGAGCTCGTTAGCAAGATAAGAGGGTCATTTCAGTCATATCAATGGATTACTTTAGCTCACTCACACTCAAGACACACGTCAGCAATGGAGAAAGCACATATAGTGGTGGGTTTTTGTACTAAATCACTCAGAGAACTAGCACAATGTCACATCAAGGGAATGACACGCTGGCAATCTTCAGGTGTCCACACAATGATCAAACGGCCACAATTGAAGCCCCAATGATTAGAAGATTTGATGGACAGGATTAAGGATTAGAGAGCAAGGAAAAAGAGCCTAGAAGCTTCTCACTCAGCCTATAAATAGGCCTTCACTCTTCACACACACGGAGAGGTAGCTTTTTAGGATAGATTTTAGCTTAATTTCAACTTTTAGCTTAATTTTCTCTTTAATCATTGTAATTCTCTTTCAAGTATTGTAACAAGCTTTTATTAATGAAATGCAGTTGATTTAAATCTCTTTTAAGCTCTCTTGTTTTACCAAATAAGCTCTCATTTTCTATTAAATGCTAAGCTAGATCCTATAAGCTACTCAATAAGCTCTTTTAGTCTATAAGCTAAAATTGAGCTCAACTTAGCTTAATCTTACCTAAACTCTTAAAACAGCTTTAAAATACCTAATTACCTTAAACTTAATGGATTATGAGCTTATGGAAGGGGGATCTAAAATGGAAGGATCCCCAAGGACTTAAACCCTAGCTTATTAATAAGCTAGGGAGCTTGTAGCTGCCTTAAATGGTCCTTTTGTTTAGCTATAGGTTCAATAAGTTTCTTTTTCTTTTTCTCTAATTTAAGTTTAAACTGCTTAGTTATAGCTTATATGCTTATTATTGCTTATTTGCTTATTCTCTTTGCTATTTAGTACTTATTTGTGTTTAGTTTAGCTTAATAATCTTAGATGTTCATCTGTTTTTTGCTTTTGATAGTTTAGATCTTTGTTTTTCATATATTTGTCATAAAACTCATAAAAAAATAAAACCAAAATCTTAGAATAGATTCTTAGATCTTGCATTCTAGTTCAATTCAGTAGTTTAATTTTGCTTAAATTAGTTGTTAAAAGCTCCTAGTTATCTGGTTTCATAGCTTTGTTTGTTAGGTTTCAAAATTAGTAGCTTAATCAAATCTGTCATAGTGATAAAGGGGTGTTTGGCATAAGCTAATTTGACCAATTAAAGTCAAATAAAATTTGTACAAAATACTTTGGTCAGCTGAGTTTTAATAAGAAATTAAGTTTAAAAAAGGTTTGAGTTCTTAGTTCTTAGTCTAAATGAATTTATGGCTTATTATGGATGTTCCTGCACCAGGGTACCTTAGAACTTAAAATTAGTTATCTTATTTATGTCCTAGGATCTCTAATCTTAAAGAGTGAGTGAATTTAGTTTGGACACATTCAATAGAGTGTGTCAAGTGCAATTGCACCATCTAGAATACCTGCACTTGTTGGTTTGGATTTGTGTAAAGTGCATCAGCAGGAACAAAGTGGTTCCTGCTGTCACTTTTGTTTAACTTTTTAGCTTAGTAAACTTAGGATTTAGAAGCTTAAATTCTAGTATAATTTAGTTTAGATATAGCCTAATATAGAATAGGACTTGTTTTTCATTTCCAAACTTATTTGCTATATTACAATCTAGTTTAAAAGTCACCAAAAAGCTAAAAACTCAAAAACAGTAGTTAGATTAGTATAGCTTTTAAATTTTAAATTCTAGCTTGTAGTGTTAGGTTTTATTGTTTAAATTAGTAGTCTATAAGTTGTTTGTCAAGTTTACTAAAGCTCATTTGTTGTCTTTGCTTTTTGAGCAATTGAGCTTATTAAGTTTTTGAGCTTATTGCTTTATTTCCTGATTTTGCTCCTTTTTATCATCATTTTCAGCTGTCTTCTATTAGTTTTAGCCCAAATTTCTTTTCATTTATAGATTAAGCATATCATAAGCTCTCAGGATCTTCTTTTACTTTTAAATTTGAGCTTAAATTGAGTTTTTTATAGCTTATTTTCTAAAACCAGGGGTTAATTCCCACTTTCTGAGGTCAGCTGATAAATAAGCTCTTATTGAGCTTATTTGTTGGGGCTTTAGATATAGTCTTTTTCATTAAAGTTGTTCTCCTCAAAGCTGTTCTAAATCAACTTCTCATCTTTTGATTTTCCTAAAGAAAGCACTTGTACACTTCAACTTATTTAGGCCTTTATTAGAGACTTTGTTGTTATCAGGGTTAGGTCCTCAGGGACCATTCTTGTAATTTTTCTGTTTCAATTGTTTCTTAGTTAATCCTTGCCTGTTAAATGCTTTAGCCCCGTTAGCCCTTAAGCCTTTTACACAGTTAGTCCCTAAGTTAGTTTTTAATTAGTTTTTAATTAATTTTAATTAATAATTAGGGTTTAGTTTTAATTAGTTTAATTAGTCTTTAAATAAAAAGTAAAAAATTAGGGCTTTTATTTTTATAAAATTTCTGCACACTTTCTTTATTTAGTGTAATTTTTATAAAAATTTTAGGATTCTATTTTTAATAATTTTATTATTTTTTATAGTTTTTAAGTAGTTTAAATTTTAGAAAAATCATATCTTTTAATCTAAAAAGCCAAAAATAGTAATTCCTTTTTCTAAAATTTTCTTTTTAGTTATTTTACTTAGGAAAAATATAAGTTCAATTAATTTTTATTTTTTTTATTTTTTAGGATTTAATTAGAATTAAATAGTTTTTAATTGATAAAAAATTCAAAAATAATCTAAAAAATATTTTTCTTTTTCTTAAAATTTTCTTTTATCATAATTTAGGTTTAGAAACTTAATTTGCAATTTTAAAGTTTTAATTTAGTAGGTTTGCTTAATTGTCGAGTTTTAATTATTTCCCGTATTTGTTTAATTGATTTAGTGCCTTTAATTTTCCATTTTAATTGTTTTTTTAGTCATAGCTTATCAAATCATCTATTTTCTTAATTCAAATCATAATCCGGACTTAAACGAGGTTTCAATTTCACTAGTCGTTGGGTAAACGACCCGAGTAATCATACTTATCCGGTTAAATATACGTACTATATATTATAATATATATATTTTTGAGAGTGAATTTTCCTTAGGGAATTTTCTTAATTGCTCTTTGAAGTATTATATCTTATATATTTTAGGTATATAAAACTACTATCAGTTTTTGGCGCCGCTGCCGGGGACTAGTGTTTAAGATTCCTACGTTTTGTGTTTGTTGATTTGGTTTGAAGATCCTTTCACCCTCGAAAGTTTCATTCTTGTTTTATAATTCAAAAATCAAAAAAATTATAATATATAAAAAGTAAAAAAATATTTTCCTTTTCTTTTTAGTATAAGTAAAAGATAAAAAAAATCAAAAATATAAAAAAAAATCTTTCTTTTTAATTAAGAAATAAAAGTCACCAATTGGTAAAAATACCAAAATATAATACTCTCAACGGAGGTATTATCATTTCAATTTCCGGTGAACTTGTTGGTTCCCAAATCGAACTAAAGATTTAACACTTGCCATTTGTGTCTCTACGAAGTATGGCTCACCTTGAAACGCAATTTTCGAGAGCTACCGTGGAGTAGTTGATTATTTGGTTTAAGTCTCTTCCGTGTAACCGTTAAAATTCATTGTTAAAAAAAAATTAGTGTAAAGTTTTGCTTTTTGATTTTTAGTTTTTCCTTTTTATGCGCACATTCCGTAACGCAATCTCGAAGACGTCGTCAACAACAAACTCTTCCGGTTGTTGTTGAAAATTTTGATTTAGAAGAACCAATTGTCGATCAAAACATTGTTGCAATGGCCGACAATCGTACCATGGCCCAAATGTTACAAGCACCCATCGAGGGGTATGAAGATGCTATAGTTGTTCCACCGATTAATGCTAACAATTTCGAGCTTAAACAACCTTTAATCAATCTTAGGCAAAGTAATAAGTTAACGGAAGACAACCCCACAATCCCTTCGATTTTTTAACAAGTCACTTCAACGTTTAACATCCCGAAAGTTCCCGAAACTTCGATAAAGCTTTTTCGCTTTTTGCCTTTTCTCCAACGGTGAAGCCCGAGATGGTTAGTACAAGGAACCTCCAAGATCAAATTCTCACATGGGACGATCCTTGTTTCAAAAATTTATAACAAATTAATTCCCACCATCAAAAACAATTACCTCATGAAACAAAATCACCCAATTTTTTCCAAGAACCAACGTAACCTCCCCAATAGAACCTGGGAACGTTTTTAAAGGACTCCTTCAGTCAATTCATCACCATGGCTTCTCGGAACACACCAACTCGATACTTTTACAATTCTTTGAATTCAAACGATCAGAGATGCCTTAGATCCGCGCGGTGGCATTTTCTTCAAGACAAGCTGCCTCAACGAAGGATTACGATTAGTGAAAGCAAGTCCAAAAGTTCGTTATACTCAAGAAATCGTGCTAATGATTCAAAGATGAGGACGATGCTCCCTCTTCTAATTCTTCACCTTCTAATAATTCTTTCGATATGCAACAAATAGCCGCTTCTCTCGAGGATAAGATGACTATTAAGATGAAACAAATGATGAATGAAATGAAAGCTTTAGTTGTTACTACTCCCGCACCCATCAAAGCGGTTGAGGAAGTATGTGTTACATGTGGATCGAATCACAATTTTAACCATTGTCCATTAACTCGAGGTGGAAACGATTTTCCCGTTCTTCATGACAACATCCAACAATTTCAACAAACCGCAGCCGTTGGCAATTTTCTTCAAAGAAACCAACCTTCTAATTTGGCAAGTCAAATGAAACCACCGGGTTTCAATCAACCAAGTGTTCAAAACAACCAAAACCGTTACCAAGGAACCAATTCCAATTTCAATCAAAACCGTGAAAACAATTACCATCAAAACAATCAAGGTCAAGTTTTTCAATCACCAACCAATCAACCACCGGTTTATCAAGTTCCACCATATCAGGCTCCTACGCCCAAAATCCAAGGTGTTTCGAAAACAGATTTTGAGAACTACGTCAAGGCAAACGATGCGGTGTTGAAGAATCTTCAAAATCAAGGTCAAAATTTGCAGAATCAAATGGCTAATGTTACGAGTTTGTTGACAAGTCTTTGTGATAATTTCAAAAATCCAGCCTCTACTTCAAATATGGGTACTCTTCCAAGTCAAACCGTAACTAACCCTCGTCAGCAAATTAATGCTATCACCACAAGGAGCGGTAAGACTTTGGAAGAACCTTCGACTCCTCTTGTTCCTACACCCAAACAAAACTCAGAGACGTCAACAAAAAAAGTGAAAAATCCAAATCTGGAAAATACCGCACATGTCCCATCTCCGGAGGAAGAAGAATCCATTTTTGTGGAAATTCCAAAACCAAAAGCAAAGAAAACCGTTAATTTTGATCCTAATTCTCCAAATCCTAATTCGTATCAATCTAAACTTCCATACCCCGAGAGGATGAAAGTGAGAGAGAACGATAAACCAAGTGCTCAACATAGCCGGTTTTTGAAGATGTTCAAACAACTTCGTTTAGAGATTGGATTGAAAGATGCTCTCATTGAAATGCCAAAGTTCAACAAATGGTTAAGCTCATTGCTAAGGAACAAAGAGAAGCTCGAGGAGATCGCTATCATGACCGTGAATGCTGAATGTTCTGCTATCATCATGAACAAAGTTCCCGAGAAGCTCGAAGATCCAAGAAAATTTCTTATCCCATGTGCTTTACAAGAACTTGATAGAACTAGTGCTTTAGCCGATTCAGGAGCTAGCATTAACCTTTTACCTCATTCTATCTACAAGAAACTTGGGCTTGAAGCTTTGACTCCTACTCGTATGACACTCGAGCTTGCAAATCGTTCGCATTACTGGCGACGAGTTCCATGGGCAAAGCAAAGAATTTGGTAGGTGAGAGTCGATGTTTCTCTTTTTCTTTCGGATTTTGTGTGGGAAGTTCTGAACCTACCCGAGAGTGCCTATTATTCTAGGAAGACCTTTCCTTCGCACTGCGAAAGCTCTCATTGATTTGTACGAAGAAACATTGACTTTAAGGGTAGGAAAGGAAGAACTTGTTTATTATGCTGATAAATCTGAGAAAAACAAAAGTAAGCATTGTGTTCACGCCATTTCTGTCATCGATTTCTCAAAAGATGATTTGTTTAGTGGCAGTACCACTACTCATTCTGATGATCCTTCTCCTAGTTCTTCTCCGGTGAAGACTAGTGATAATTTTGAGAAGTTCGCCGATGAACTTGCTCCTCTTGATTCGTTACCACTAGGTAATGATGATTCAACTCTTAAGAAGGACTTGCATGAAGATAATTTTCAAGTTTATTCAAATCCTCTTTTTGAATTTGATGACAATTTCAAATCTAGCTCCATAATCGCTTTTGATGAAATGGATGAAAATGGTCGAGATAAAAAATTCCAACATTTTTCCGATGAGCCAGTTTTTTCAAGCACATCCTTTATCCGATAAGGTGTTGAGAGTTTTTACTCCTGAAGACAATAATGATGAGAATCGATTGAATTACTAGCTATGGAAGTGTTATTTCTAACTTGGAGAAGATATTTCGTCAATTCAAAGGAGACGTAGTTTTTCCTTGATAATCTACTAGTGATGATAATTCCTAATCTGTCTTCGAAGTAATTTACATCAGGAGCCAGAGCAGAAATGAATCTCAATTATTTTTTCTCCAAGGAGTGATCCTCTTCACAAAGATTCGCCGGTGAACCTATACACTTCCTGTGAAGAAGTTAGGCTGTGCGACCAAAGGTGATTCCTGAGACTGAGGAAAGAAAATGATAATTGAATTTGACGATACTCTAGTCTTATGACAGGTGCTTTGTGAAATTTCAACTCCCAGGGAAGTGTTCATCAAAATTTCCAGTTATCGAGTCTCTTCCCGTATCTCCTATCCTCGTTGAGGATAGTGAGCCCACTCAAGAAGAGATCGATATTTTCCTTGTTCTAGATGATTTAATTCCGCCTGGTGTTGAGGATGTTGATCCCGAAGATGAAGTTAATGAGTCACCTAACCTTGATCACCAAATGATCTGAGCCGTCCCATTCCTCGACCTCCACTCAGAACCTCCGATATTAAGAAATGTTTTGAACCGAAGCCGGGTATGTGATATTCAAAGAATTTATAGGTGTTTCTAAATCTCATGATTTTATGACCGGTATTTTACCCACCCTTCCCACCCTTGTTTCAGATTTGATCTTCATTTCCTCATTTGTCTCCTTCGAGAATGAAGACACCATTTTCGACCCCGGCATCTCCACTTAGAGCCGGTAGCCTCTCATCGGGATGGAACTTTCATATACTTTAATGTTTGTTCCAAAACATTAAAGGAAAGCCCGATAAGATCTTCTCTCCATTTGCTCCTCCCTAAGGACAGAATTAATTCCGGGATCGAGTCGAGCTGCCGACTTGTGAACAAAAACAGCCGCTTCAATGGAGTTCACCATGCTTAACCTTTCTAGTTTTCTTTCTTTTTATCTAATGTGTTGTGTTGAAAGGCTTGTAACTCTCCTCCGATTTCTCGTTGCTTGTTGCTTGTCTGTTGTGATTTTTATAGGATCAACCCAACAAATTCCTTGAAGCCTCTCGTGTCTGGTTGATTTGTCCCGTTCTACTCGAGCTTCTCATCCTTTGTTTAAAATTAGTTTGGGGAGATCCGATATCCTGTCATCATTATCGATTAACGTCTATCTTTGCATAATTCATAAACAGCTTAGATTTTTGTAGAGACCCGACTTTAAACATTGAGGACAATGTTAATCTATTGATTTGATGTTACTTGCTTATTGTTTTATTCTCACGTACCCGTTTTCCCACAAAAATAGCAAAAATTTTAAATTTTTAAGTTCTTATTTGTAGGAATAATGAAAAATCAAAAAAATAAAATAATAAGTGTTAAGACAAAAATGTAGGTTTTCCGTTGGTAAGAATAAGAAGTAATTTTTGACCCGATTGAACGTGTAGAGTTCTAGCTGTCTCCCCTAACCTTTAATATGATATCTGGTGCTAAGCCTCATGTAGACTTTAAACATGCTAGACTTGAATCATTCGTAAATGAAGACTTGTGCTAATCTCAAGTAGATTTAAATATGCCAAGTTGGATTTTATATGGCTAAGTGTTCGCGAATTTCTTTCTTAGAAATTTTAAATTGCGAAGAATAAGAAATGATAGTGTTATTTATAGTGTCATGACAGTAAAACGAGAATAGTTGTTTGCGTTCAAGCACAGAATTTAATTGTGCTTTTGCTTCCATTAGCTGGTTTCACCTCATCTATATAAATTTAATAAATAGATTGTATGTTTGTTGGTTTAATAATTAGTCTAAGTAGAAGTTTTTTTCTTTAGTTCCTATTGTGATAGTATGAGTACACATCAAGAATACTTAATTTGGCATATTTAGTATTATCATATAAAGAAATATTTGCTTATTCTTTGAAAACACACCCTTAGGGGATATGGGATAAGTAGAATTCAATGTATAATCCACAGACTGATAAAATTTGTATGTACTTGCCGCTTACAACCGATATTACACAGCCCTTCAAAAAGGTCGAGGAACTTACCGAAGTCGAAATAAATTGCGTACATCTGGTGCGGAGGCGTGGCCAATGTTCTGTAGCCTTCTAAAGGACTAAGTAAAATAATGTTGCTTAATTTTGTCTTATTTTTGTGCCTTAAAGTGCCTAAGGGTATATGACCATAATGGTGTCTAGCTTAAAGTAACCTAATAAAGCCAAATTTTGGTTGCCATCGCTGTGGCCTTAAAATCTTGAAGACCTTTGATTCTTTTGTGAGAAAAGGCGCTAGAGCTAATTATTGCGTTCTTAACACCGTTACGCTTTAATTTTTGGAATTAAATAAAAGTAATCGAACAAGTCTTAAAGAGCCCTTCGGTATATACTAGTAATCGTGTATATAAAGGATGGGGGGGGGATTTGCGGGAGAAAAAGTAAGTACACAATTAGTATTTATGAGTAGTGTTAGTGTCATGACTTGTAATTGACGGTGATCTTATTTTTAAGCTTAGCATGGGAAAAGTGAAAAAAAAGCGGGGATGATGAAGTTATCTTTTAGACACTTAATTGTGCTTTTTATTCTATGATCCTAAAAGGTTACCAAATGATAATGAAAACAAAACGTGATGTCCAACACAAATAAGTTGTAGTTAGGTAGTTAGTTATCAAGAAAAATCATAAAAAGAGAAAAATCTTTGAAAATGGGAAATCGGGTGTTTTATAACTTGTGATCTCTTATCTCTCTCAACAAAAATCTTTGCTACTTTTCAAAGGTTTAGTTTGGGGAAGTTTCGAGGTATTTGGTTATAAGGCATGTGATATTGCGTGAGGACACACAATGGTTTAGTTTGGGGAATTTTGATAAGTGTAGAATACACATATCCGTTTGTACCTAAAATAACCCAATTAAACCCAAAACAGACCAAAAATGGCAAAAATATGCTTGTATTTGTGTTTTGTGTGTGCAGGTACGGAATACCAGGCAAAAATCATACTAAAAAAAAAAAAAAAAGAAAACCAGAAAAAACGGGCAAGCACGGACACGAGAATCAGAAGAGTACAAAAAGAAGCCAAGGATTCAAAGCCGAAGCCAGAAAAGTCAAACCCGCAGTCAAATCCAGTCAAAGTGGTCAAACAAAGTCAACTAATAAAAGACAAATCCCAAAAATATTTCACTTTTGTCCCTCAACTCTCATAAATATTCAAAAATAGTCCCTCGTCCCTTATTGGGCCTCAAAAAGCTTATTGGGCCTGAAAAACCCTTTGATACTACACCCGGATCCCAAAAGCCCAATCAAAAGCCCACTATACTAGCCCATTTCTCCTTTTAATAAACCACAAGGACTGAACTTGCAATTTCCTAAAGTTATCTATAACTAAAAAAGGAGATAAGGAAGACAAGGGCTAGAATTGCAATTTCACCAAAGATATAACAGTTTTAACTGTCAAAAAATGGGCGCGAAGCCTTTTTACTATTCATCATCACTTATGTCTCACTAGCCTAGGTAAATCATGGGGCTTTATCAAATTGAGGGAGAAATTAGGCAATTCAAAGGCTTCTAAGAATTATGGAAGGGATAAATCAGTCAAATCAAAGCCTTCATTAACTCAAGATCAAGCTCATGCCACGTCAATAATGGAGAAAGCACAAATTCATATGGGTTTTTATGCTAAAACACTCACAAAAGAAGCACAATGACATCCAAAAGGGAATGACACGCTGGCAATCTTCAGGTGTCCACACAATGATCAAACGGCCACAATTAAAGCCCCAATAATTAGAAGATTTGATGGACAGGATTAAGGATTGGAGAGCAAGGAAAGAGAGCCTAGAAGCTTCTCACCCAGGCTATAAATAGGGCCTCACTCTTCATACACACATACGTAGCTTTTAGGATAGATTTGAGCTTAATTTCAACTTTTAGCTTAATTTTCTCTTTTATCATTGTAATTCTCTTTCAAGTATTGTAACAAGCTTTTATTAATGAAATACAGTTGATTTAAATCTCTTTTTAACTCTCT
>BQNB010012166.1:0-30547 GCA_026074375.1 Tanacetum coccineum | reverse complement strand
CAGGATGTCGCTAGGCTGCGAGAGATTGTGATTCCTCTTCATAAACCGTACAATAGTCTTTTGTATGTTGCTGGTTTGTCCCTTTCTTGGAAGTAAGCTAGTCATATTCCCATTTTGAAGGGTCCGAAAGGGGAGGGTAACACCCTTATTTTCTATTCGCTTACCTTGCTTATTTTATTTATAGGTTCATATTTCTTACCATGCACTTGTTTTGGTTGCTCTTTTTTGCAATACTTACTATGGCTGAGTTTCAACGCCTACTTGACCTTCATGGCTGTAAAATTACCGTCAGGACTCTCTTAACTGCTGGTGCGGCTCTAGAGACTCACCTGTCTGCTCCAACTGCTCGTATTGAGAATGTCCCTACTAAGACTGGGGAAATGGAAACGGCTGAGGTTGCATGTGGAAAGGTGCTTGCTGAGAAGGAAAAAAGAAAAGAAAAGCTGAGGCTAAAGCAGCCGCCCAGGTTGACAGTGGTGCTGACGTTCATATTGAGAGAGTTGTGAGTAAAAAGCGTGATGGTGGGGAAGGTGTGTCCCGTAAGAAGAGAAAAACACATATTAGAACCCCTCTGGTAAATGTGGATTCGGAACATGTCTCCTCGCCTATTCCCATAAATCACACCTTGCCAATTAACGTTCTTGTGAATAAGGAGCATGCTTCTGAAACTGTTTCATCTGCTCGGCTGGCTGCCTTGCGGAACCAAACGGACGAGCAAGGCTCTCCATCTGACTTGATTGACAAAAATGTTGAAGAGCCTGTCGCAGGTGAGGAGGGCGGTAATGATTATGAAAACGTAGATGTTGTTGTCGAGGGTCATGGTGATAATGCCGACAGGCTTTCCGGATTACACACCCAACCCAGCCCCAACAATCGTTCTGGTATGCTTTTATTTGCTTGACTTTGTGTTATTTCCTCTATTCTTTTGTGTTGCTTTTTTCTAAAATTTTCTTTTTATTTCCCATTTAGGGCCACATATTGGATATGTGGAAAAACCGGTGGGTGACAAACAACTCCTTGACACAGAAATGAGTAAGCTTTATTTTTCTTTTACTTACATACATGCATGTGCTACTTGCATCTTTATTTTCTTCTTGCTCTTTGTTTATTTCTAAGTTTATTATTATTATTTTCTTTTTTAGGTTACTCCGTTGGACGTTTTGGTAATCTATCTTTCACTCCTCAATTGGGACTTACTGATTCTAGCCACATGGCGAATTGTTATGAGTGCCGAGACATGATGTCCAACCTTTTCACCCGCCGATCTTGAATTTTTTAAAGATGGGGTGCCAGACGGCTCTACAATTAAGCGATCTTGGAAGTTTATATGCCAGTCGGCGCAACAGCAAGCGAATGTTCTTCTTCGCTTTGAGGCCCTATCTAAAGAGAATGCCGATCTTGTTCATGCCCATGAATCTTGCAAGGATGTCAAGGCCCGTTATAAGAAGTTCAAGAAAGAGTTCGCGAAGGTCCGGTTAGTCTTTGATGAGAATGTGTCTGCCTATGATCAGTTGTATCAAAATTACGACGGGGCCTTGACTCGAGAGAAAAGCTTGCAAGAGAGGGTTGAAGAGTTGGAAGAGGAAAATAAAGAGGCTAAGAAGTTGAGTGTCAAGCAAGCGGATCGTATTAAACATCTTAAAGAGGCACTAAAACAATCTGAAGAGGATGCTCACCAGTTGAGGCCTGATAGAGAGAGATTTGCTGTTGAGTGTGGTAACGGAGAAATGGTGAGGCGTAGGATTATTAATGAGTATCTCCTCACTTTTGTCCTCTGACTACATCAGAGTGCCGAATATAAACGATCGTTAGGTGAGGTCTTCAGTCTTGCCGTTGGTAAGGGTTTCATAAATGACCTTTCGGTTGGTCGAAAGGACAAAGATGTTCAAGCCATCCTTAAGGCTACTCCCAGCGTGGATCCAACGTCTTCAAGTACTTTCATGGAGGAATATAATAAATTGTTTGACAAGAGGTATCCGTATGTGTACAAGGTTGCGCGTGCCTATCTTCTTGATCCTACCGGCCTTCAGAACATTATGCCAGATGAGACCGGACCCACTCCTGGCCAAGGGCCTCGTGATACCCCTATGACATCCTACGCTTAGACTTCAGTTTTTGCATAAGTCAGTTATTTGTAATTTCTTCTACGCACCTTTTTGAGTCGGTTGTGGCGTTTAAATGTACCTATTTGAATAATATTGTAGTTTTTGCGTTTTCAGGTTATCGTTACACCGGGTGTAACTACTTTTAGACTTGCTATCGTGTTGTTTTGTCACGTTTTTTATTTTCATTATCCTTGTGAAGACATAAATATTGACCACCTATACCGATGGAGGGGATTAGCGATCCGCCGGGGGCCACATAATAATTTATCTATTCTTTGCTTACAAATTACTAAGACATAGATATTGACCACTTGTACCAACGGAGGGGATTAGCGGTCCGTCGGGGGCCACACAATAATTTATCTACTCTCGGGATATAGATATTGATCACTTATACCAAGGGAGGGGATTAGCGGTCCACCGGGGATCACATAATAATTTATCTATTCCCCTAGGCATTGACTACGAAAAATTTCCATCGAAGGTAGCGAGCCATCCGTCGAGTCACATAATACTTTGCCTAAAAACACTAGACATTGATTACGCCCCAACCGGTAGGTGTTTAGCATACCAGTTGGCATCCAAGTCACATAATAATTTGTCTACTTGAGCGCAGCAAACATTGACTACATGTATCAATTGAGGGTGATCATCCACTCAACCGGAGTCACCATATCCTTATGTTTACTACCTTAACGATTGTATTATGCCAGAAAATTGTTATGACCTAACTTGGGCCATAACTTGATTGTCATTGATACTTTGAACGATTACACAGATATTACAGAATTCTTAAAACAATAACGCCTACAAGTAGCATCACCTTAAGTTAACTGCATGCCAAGTACGTGGCACTTCCCTTCCAGTCATGGTTTCCAGCTTGTAGGAGCCATTCTGATATGCTTCCGTCACTAGGTGTGGGCCTAGCTTGCCTAGGTTCTCCACACGACTTGCTTTATTCCTTCAGTAGACATACTCTCCTACCTTGAAAGAGATGGGACACACTCTTTTGTTGTAGTAGCTTCCCTTCTTTGACTGTCATGGTCTGATGGGTTGGCATTCCAAGTTCTGTTGGGATGACTGCCTCACTCCCAAATGTTAAGCTGTATGGTGTTTCTCCATTGCTGGTTTGTAATGACATCCGGTGAGCCATAACACGTTAGGTAGTTCGTCTACCCATCCCTTCCTTTCTTGTCCCACCCTTGTCTTGATCCCCTCTATTAAACTTCTACCGGCCCGCTCGACTAGACCGTTGGCCTGAGGGTGTGCAACAACTGTGTTTATTTGCTGGATGTTGAGTTTTTTGCACCAGCGTTTGAAAGGGTCATTGACAAATTTTATGTCGTTATCCGTGACAATTATTTTTGGTAGGCCGAACCTGCACACGATGTTATCCCAGACAAATTTCTTTATCTCTTTTCATGTTGTTTTGGCCAATGGTTTTGCTTCGATCCATTTGGTGAAGTAGTCTATTGCTACTATCACAAATTTGACCTTTCTTGGGGCCTCAGGTAGCGGACCCAATACATCCATTCCTTATTGAAAAAATGGCTACGAGGCCATAATTGACGTCATTAGTGCCTTGGGCAGTTTGGGTACTGGAGCATGGACTTGGCACGAGTCACATTTACGAATCTCCTCCCTAGCGTCCTGATGCACTGCTGACCAATAATAACCTTGGCGAATAACTTTTGCTACCACTGCATGGGCTTTAAGTGTATGCTACACACTCCCATGTGCATTTCTCGAATCATGTAGTTAGCTTGTAACGTACCAACACACCAGAGGAGGGGCATTAAGTATGACCTTTTGAACAGAACCCCTTCTTCCATGACATACTGGTTTATCTTCATCTGCAGGGTTCACGCTTCATTGGGGGTCTTCTGGCCATTTTCCTTCGTTTAAACACCTGACGATGAGGGTCATTGGTGCGAGTGTCTTTAATACTTTTACAAGAAGTTTTACAACTCCCTAGGCAGTGTACCTAATCATTGTAGCGTAGTATAGGCAAGACTCAAGGGTTGTTATCGTTATCTAGGGGAATAGGTTGGGAAAGCTCAAACAGGGCTTAGCCGAGATCTACGAGATTGAAAAGAGATTATTTTTGTATTTTTATATTTTATAGAAAGCAGGTAAAATCAATAGTTTTGAGAGGTTGGTTGATTAACTATTTAATTAAACTAAATATAATCTATACTACTGGTGATAACTTTGTGATAAGATATTGTATTTACTTAATCATGCATTACTCATTAGATTGCTTCTCCTAATCATGTTGCCTTGTCACAATCGTAATGATCTGTGTAAGTATTTCCTAAGTCATGAACGAATTACACGAACCCGCCGTCTATTTAATATTCCATTAAGGCAACGCACAAGTAAGGTAGTATGAAGGCTATTACAAGGCCCCTAAGAGTATATTAAATACAATTGAAATATCCTAAGAGGGATCAACCATATTGGGGGTAAGGTAGTATGAAGACTATTACCAGATGGTATCCTTTCTACACTTCTTGCGTTTTCCTAGACGTCTATGCCAATTTAATATCTTATGGCTAGTCTTCTAAATCCTAACGCGCACATTCATCACAAGAAGCAACAGTAAAAGGATCTACAATCCAACTTTCATGCAATCATAAGTAAATACAAGAGAGGGTTTAGCCTAACATGTTATAAAGGAAGCAAGAACATAGATCAATCAAACAACACATAGACATATTGAATGATTAAAGATAAATAATCTTACTTGATTAAAACATGGATTAAGGTCAGTTACAATAGGATTTTTAAGCCCTAAAGACGGCCTAAAAGCTGGCAAAGTACTTAGGGTTCGGCTCCCAAAAGTTATACAAAGTTACACACTCAAAACCCTAAATTCGGTTTTGTATATATAGAGAAATCGCTGCGACGGCGTCTTGTTGTAGTCGCGACGCCGTCACAAGATGGAATCTTCTAGGTCTGATTTAAGTCGGTTACGTCCTGACGTTATCGTCAATTTTCTGACGCCGTCACTAGATAGATCATGACAGTGTCGCTTTATGCCTGCGACGCCGTCTCCACACTATGTGAGCACGATTCTTTAAGAGATTTGGTGTAGGTCCGTAGTCTTGTCCGTTTCTTTTCCAAATGAGCCCAAGTCACGTGTATTTCCTCTAAATGCCATCCAAGTGCTAAAAACCTGAAACCAAACGATTAAGCACATAATCTGGGCATATTTGCATGATTTAAGGGGTTAAATGACCCTGAAATAGTGTATTAAATGACACCTCATCAAATGCCCCTACACTTGGGATTTGCTTGTCCTCAAGCAAATGGGCTTTTCTACCTAGACAATAGCAATATTGGGGTCATTTAACCTACTCTTTAAAAGCATTTTACAACACAACCTTCTAGACCTCGTAATTAAAAGCACGGAAAGCATATACTAGCACCTCACTTAAGTGTTTGGGATTCTCCCTTTCACTCGGGTGTGTAATAAATTATAACAACTATGGGAAACGGAAAATTAACACCCATTACCTGTCATAGCATATAAATTACCATAGGCTTGGTAAAGGATCAAACCTCCACCGCTAGGCGCAAGTATTAATCATTACTGTCAAAGAGGTATTTTAAAGGGTTGTGGAGTGTAGGTGTAAGATAACATTAACAGAAACAGAAATGGATGGGATACATTCGGGGAGTGATTTTTGGGTGAATTTGGAGTGAAAGGGTTAGCTAATTATTTATAAGAATACACGTTGGTTTGGTTGCTAAGCCAAAGACTCAGACAAGATATACAAACTCTACAAAACTCTACATCTATCAATTTCTTTTTCTTTTCTTGACTCTATGATAAACATAACATAAGCAAATGGTAGCCCGTGCATTTTTTCACTCTTTTTTTATATACACATTTTTTGTACATTTTTGCTCTGCCATTGCTTAAACATATTGTGGAAAACTATAAGGGGGGTCGAATAGTTTATCGCTTTTTATTTTAACGTACCTTTTGTTTATAAAAACTTAGATTCGAGTTTATGTGATCTCAATATGTATACAATATGAACAAGTAAATAAATGATAAATAAATATGTTAGCCTTAATTTTATATAAGTCGAACAAGAATGTTATCGGTCTTATTAGTCGTAATTAGTCTTGTTAAGTAATAGGCTAGTCGGGTTCAACGGGCTTGGTTTGTAATCTAATATTGTCCGTGTTGCGGGCTCAAAGCCCAAGTTTAGCCAAGCCCGGCCCAAGTAGAAAAGCCCACAAGCCACTTATGGCTCAAGGGTATAAAAGGACCCTCTCCACACATGGAGAGGGTGTTGGTTGCCATTTTTCTCATTTTGAGTGTGTGTGTAATCTTCCATCTCTAGTTTTCTCTCTAATAAATCTTCTATCTTTCCTACTATCTTTCTAGTATTTTGCTTATTGGTATAGCTTATTGTTGTGAAATGGATTAAGCTTTTGGGACAACAAAATATGCAAGACAAGTGATAAGAGTTAGAAATATCAAACCACAACACAAGGATTTATAGTGGTTCGGTAACGAAGCACCTCTTCGCCCTACTTCACTCCCCGAGCACCAAACTCGAGAGTTCTCTTCACTATGTCAACAAACTCCCTTTAGGCGGAGAAAACCATACACATCTTATCTTACACCAATTTCCGATACTAAGCGAAATGTCGAGTTCTAATCCTAGCTAGAAACAATCTACTACGCCTTTTGTATTTTAAGGACTAAAATACTAACCGCACTACTTTACTTCACTAAGACACTGCCACGATCACACCAATCTAACACTACCTACTATGATCACTACTATCTAACTATACTTTCTATGATCACCACAATCTACACAACTACAATACACACCTTCACAATATACACAAATGATTTACAAGATATGATATAATCTTCAAAACAACATAAACTAAACTATAATACTTCTTGACTTAATGATAAAAAGTATTCTTCTCTTGCACTTGAGAAATTAAGCTTGGATCACTTAGAAACAAATGCTTATGATTAAATGATCAAAGGATTGTAGGTGAAGTATAAACTGACTTTAGACAAAAAAGAATGAGTGCAAAAGGTGAGAAAATTAGTGGGGAACAATCTGCTATTTATAGGCAGAACTAAAAGCATTTTGGATTGGCCAACCCTCTTAGCTCCTAGGCCGGCCCCTTTATCACTAAAGGGGCCGCCTTTATATCTAAGCCCCCCCCAGGCTTGGACGCTCCTTTTTTTGTCTGTTCCAAGAGAGGTGTTTTCTGGAACATTTTTAGCCATTTTTGGGTAGATAATTTGAATCCAAAATATTTATTTTGAATAAAACATTTCTTTTAAATGTAAAAAATATTTTGTAAAAGTTATAAAAATTTGAATAGAAATTCCTTTGATCATAAAATGCATTAAGCATTTATTTATTCATACATTTGAGTGATTAAATTTTCAAAATGAAAATTTACTACTAATTACTTGTTTACATTTAATTTTACATTGAGCGCTTTTACATTTTGTGATTGTCAAAACGTAGAGAGGTCGAAAAATATTAATAACGTTTTTAGGCATTATTTCTATCAACAATCTCCTCCTTTTTGATGATTACAAAATCTAAACTCATTAAATGTAAAATTCTTTTTAAGCAAGTATTTAGTGAGTTTTATTTCCATTTCTATCCCTTTTTGTAGAATCAAAAAGGCTTCGTCGATGATGACGCGTAAAATTGACGGTATAAACGCTCCCACTTGATGTGTGCTCCCTAGGGATGGCAATAAAACCCATATCCGATGGTGATCCGATACCTAAACCCGTTTTGACTGGGGAATCCCCGAGTTGACCGGGGATGGGGACGCAAATGGGGAATCCCCGATATTAGAAATGGGGATGGGGGCGGGGGTGGTAATACCCTTTGGATACCCATACCCGTACCCGAACCCGAACCCATAGCCAAAAAACATTAAGTTTAAACATCACTTATATTATATGGGTTGATTTGAATTCTCTTTGTAGTTTCCACAAATTGAATTGTAGACTTATACTTTTGTTTCAACAGGTCTTGAATTCTTGATGCATGTATGAAGTATGCAAGACTATTTTTGAAGTTATGTATCTTTAATTTTCTAATTCCTATATTCTATTTCAATGCATATTATACTTTTTTGGATGTTACGGTTGTCAAGTGCAAAAAATATGAAGTTGGATAATTACAAAAGATTTAATTATACATGAGAAAAAAAAATCCCTGATTCCCCGATGGGGATCCTCGTCCCCTATGGGGACGGGGATGGGATTTCAATTTTAATTTCCGTCGGGTATAGGGCCGGGGATGGGGACGAAAACATGATCCCCAAAAGTCCCCGACCCATTGGCTTCCCCTCATTCGAGGGCACCAAGAAATCGAGCTATGCTAACTTTGCTACAAAAACGAGTTAGAAGAACAAGACAACCATTTCCTAAAATATAGCAAATAAAAAGGAAAAATACTATAGCATGTTGATAATGTTTGACAAGTGTCAAGAAATTTGTGTAAACCAATAATCACAAATATATATATCAACTAGACTCATCATTTATAGATATGAGTCATTCAACCAACTAAAAATTTAAAGACAAGCAAGTGCATACTTAAAAACATAAGACTAAAGACCATTCATTAAACATAAAAATTATGTATAAAACACAATCATGCATACATCAAATTGAAATAGTATGCTTGGAGCATACTAATACAACATACATAAAATTAAACTACAAAGGTCCTAATATTCCTAAAATTCCATAAGACTTGCTTGCAAAAGGTTTGGTTAAAAATTCTTTGAAACATGAGTACCTTAACTTAGAGTATGTTTAGTTTAGAGAAAGTGATGGTGGTGGTGGCGAATTTGGTGGTGGTGGTTGTGAAAGCATGTGTTCAATGTAAGAAAACATGTATTAAAGTTTATCTCTCAAGCCAAAGATGAGGGTTCGGTTATGAATGCAACATAGGCATGAATCACCATGTGCTTCAAGAAGGTTCCAAGGAATAGGATGACCAAAGAGAGGTGAGGGAGGTGATGAAGTATTAAATTGAACATCAAGTGGAGTAATTGGTGGTGGAGGTACTCTTGGATGAGGAGACATTGATGAGTTCAAGTATTTATTGGTTGATGGTGATGTGGAGGATGTTGGTGATTTGGGTTTGTGATCAATGGAGGATGAAGAAGTGGCTATGGTGGATGAGTTTTTGAGGGTGCATTTGGGGCACTTAGTGATAAGAAGTTTTGGTGTCATCATTAGTGAGATCAGTGAATAGTTGTTTTGGTGGTATTATGTTGATTTTTGGTCTTTTGGAAGGTTTAGGAATGGAAGCGCTAGTGGATGCCATGGAGGTTTATGGTGGTTGATAATGGATGAAGAAGATGATGAAGTGATAGTAAACATTTGGAGGGAATTTATTGGAATGGAATAGTTTGGAAATGGAATGAATTTGAATTAGTTCAAGAGTTTCCAAAATGTGTTCGAGTTTTCTAGGTAAGGATAGCTGAGGCTAGGTAAAAGAGTCAAAAAGCATAAGGAAACAGTAAAACCCGTGATCTGGATGGCCGGCCCCCTTGATAAGGGGGCCGCCCTTATGAGCTAAGTGGCCTGCCCATCTGATACTTTTCAGACAACCCAAAATTTGATTTTTGCTAAAACTTTGTGAGAAAAGTTTTGTTTAGGTGATCAATTTGCAAGAAGTCCTATGTGAACATATATATGCATGAAACAAATATATAATATATGCATGAAACACTTAACAAAAATTCTTGGAATAAAGATGCATGATTACATTCTAATTAACCCATAATAATTAAAGGTCCTAAATAAACTAAGCAAGACCAAGTTCATCCGACTAAATCGGGTTATCGTCACATAAACAAGTAAACATAAAATAGGAACAAAGTTCACATCACCAAGTCTTAAACAAATAAACTAAACATATTAGCCAACTATCATCACTTCTTCTTCTTGTTAAAGACGCCTTTTAGTGCTTTTCCGAATGACTTGAAACCTTCTCTAACTTCCTCATATAATTTTTGCGTTTGATTGAGCAAAGCGGTTTGTCGCTCGAAGAGAAGATCATCGTCTTGTTGAGAAGAGGTGGGAATGTCATATTTTTTGTAATTGAGTGGTGAAAGGGAGTTAAGATAGGTGGTAGGAGATGGGGTATTAGCACGAGAAGCATCACCATCTTCATCGTCATCTCCATGGTGAGATGAAGATCCATAATGATGGGCGGAGGATGATGAGACGGAGTGACGGGCTTTAGGCATTCCATGATCACTTTGGGGTTTTTGAGTTTGTTTCAAAGCAAGTGGACGCATGACCCTATCGACGACATTGTAAATGCCATTGTCAAGATGAGGATAATGTTCCATGACGTGTCGAAAAAGACGAGTCAAGAACATGCCATAAGGAAGATTGGCATTTGGAGTAGCCCGAGCACATTTAATTCGTTTGACAAAGAAATAAGCAAGATTATATTGTTCTTCGGCAACAATACAATACAACATGTGAGCGAGACTAGACGAAAGATAGTCTCGGTGGCCTCCTAGTCCGAACACATTCTCATGAATGAGTTCTTCCCAACGCTTCATGTCTTGTCTTAATTCTTTGGTAGGAATTTGATTGGGAGTGAGAATGACATTTTTGCTTTTTATGGTACGATTAGACTCGACACGTTCCAATTGAAGAAATCGACGAATATCGTCAGGAGTAGGAAGATTGGTATGATATGGTCCTTCAGTCTCTTGGGAGTATGCAAGAGATGCAAGATCCTATTCGTTTGTGAAGACGGCTTGACCATTATATGGAATTATGAGAATATGACCTAATTGTACGAGTGAGAGAGTGATGAATTCATGTTGAATCATGAATGAGATTAGAAGATATCCGTACTCATCGGTTTGGACTTTGACTTGACTATAAAAGTCTAGAATGAATTGAGGAACGATTGGCTCATTGATCTCGAAAAGACAATTGAAGCGAAAGTTGGTGAACAATCGCTCAATGCCGTTGGATTTGTAATAGAGTTGATCCACGACTCGACCCTCGTGAATGCAACAGTTTTTGATGGGTTTATAGAATTGAGCAAGGACGGGAGAGAAACCGGATATTTCAGATACTTTAGGGATATATGATTTGGTACGGGAGGTATCACCAATAATTGCTCGAGGCATGTTTATCACCTAAACAAGACTAAACATAAGGAGGAAATATTATGACTTTTTATATATATAGTAAATAAAATAATATACAGAAAATTAAAGTTGACAAAATAACATATGTGGAACAATGATTACTTCGACTCTGAAAACCAAAACCTAATAAGTAATCCAAACATTCCCTAATTTAATTTGACTCAACCTAGAGTGACGAAGAATATATATTGAATTATATATTTCGACACCTAGTGTACGCTCGTCAAGTGTTTTGATGCTTAATAAGTAGAGTATGGATTATTTTGATATTAGACTAAAATTCTAGGAAATAATCCAAACGCCCCTTTATTAACTAAAGACTTGACCAAGAGCGTCGAAAGATATACATTAAGTTTAATATTTCGCCGACTAATATAAGTTTATTACATGTGACTTATCAATAATGAAATAGTGTTTATTTTGACTCAAGACTTCAACTTAAAATGATAAACCAAACACCCCTTTGTTTTAGAAATTTTATTAAAAGAATCAATATATATATATATATATATATATATATGAATTATATATCTTGATGAATAAAACACGTTCATTATATGTTTATACACGTGACACAATGAAGTGAAGGTCATTTTGACTCTAGACGATGATCCAAGAAAATGATCCAAACGCCTCTTTATTTTTGTAAAATTTGACCAATGATGTCGAAAAATATATATTGAATCATGTATGTTTCGATAATCAATATATGATTATTTTAACGTGTTTTTGGCATGAATCAACAATGTACAAGTTTTTGTTTTGAAATTTTCTAGTTAAAAAAAATTCAAAAATGTATATATATTTTTATAAAAAATTTCGACTCAAATTTTTTTTAGTGATTCAATCCTATTGAGAATTTCGAATTTTATCCACGACTTGACCCTCGTGAATCCAACGGTTTTCGATGGGTTTATAGAATTGAGCAAGAACGGGAAAGAAACCATGTATTTCAGATACTTTAGGGATATATGATTTGGTACGGGAGGTATCACCAATAATTGCTTGAGGCATGTTTATCACAATAGATGTTGTTAATCACGTTGTTGGTGTCTGCCCCATGTGAAATTGAATCGATTTGGTGTTTGAGGATTGAATTTTAAGGTTTTGGTGATGGTGGTTTCGTCATAGTGTGTGCAGGGAGAGAGGGAAGAACAAAAATGTGTATTTGGTTTTGTGTTTAACTGAATAGAGGACTGTTTGGCGATTTTAAGTGGCCGGCCCCCTTAGTGATAAGGGGGTCGCCCCTTTTAACACGGCCGGTCCCCTTAGAGCTAAGGGGGCCGCCTATCTGACGACCAAGTTTTTCTTGGTTTTTTGATTTTGACTAGTTTTATCAATATACAATTATTAAAATACGTCGAGAGCTACTAGTAATATTATTTTAGATAACCTAGTTCTCGAAAAATGACGTCGAAGATAAAAAGAAAATACTTGACACATTTAATTAACTTTTCGTTTAATTAAATGGACTTAAATAATTTCTGATGAAATAATTAAGTTGTCAAGATTTTTAGACCGAGAAGAGGTTTAGAGATGATTGACGAAATTTGATTGACATTTTAATTAACCTTTCGCTAATTAAAAATACTTTGATTATTCCGGATGAGATAATCAAGTTGTCAAGCCGAGAGAAGATTTAACGAAGATTTAGTGACGTTTTCAATAAACTTCTTGTTAATTGAATAGATCAATTACTTCGGATGAAATAATTAATTGTCACGATTTAGAGTGTTTGCGTGGCGAGAGAGATGATTAATACGTGACGATAAAATAATAGAATGGAGTCAAAGCTCGATAAGACGGTTCTGATAGACGTAGTTCATTGTAGACATGTAGTCGAGGCGGATGTCGTAGTCGAAGGGAGTTTGTTTCATCCATAGTGTTTTGATGTCATGCCTTTTCGGCGCTTGAGTATGTTGTAAAACTAATCCTACTTCTATGTTAATTATTACCCACTAACTCACTTTTCTTCATCTACGTGAGTTCACTACATGTGGACATAGAAGATTTCCATTTTATAGAGGTACGTAGAGAATCCTAATTCAACTATGTGAGAGCAAAGTTCAACATGAGCAATTTCATGCTTTTTACTTAATTCTAGATAACTATTCAAATGGCATTTCTAGTTACTACACTATTTTCTCAAGCTTAATTTGTATTCTATTAACTATAACACTTTTGTTTAGCAAATATTGCTTGTAGCATGTTGACACATAATTAATTATTTAACAATTAGCACATAATCTACATTCTAAATAAGTAGAAAAGAAGACATACCTTTGCTTACATCGTGTTTACTTCAACATCTTCAAGTGAAAACACTTTGGAGGTGAAATCTTTTGTTAACCCTATCATAGGATTTGAGAATGGATAATGTTGGGAAATACAAGTCAAAAGGTCAAAGTTCTGCCACGAAAAAGTCAAAGTACTGCTAAATGAAAGATCAAAGTACTGCTAAGTAGAAAGTCAAGGTACTGCCAGTCAAAGATCGAAGTACTGCCGTGGATATAGGAACTATAAGTTTAAACGGTTGTTTTATGCATTTATCTTTAAACAGATATTATGATAAGTAATCAATTAGTGTTTATTATATAACAAGGACTGTAACTAACTACTAGAGGTTATCCTTATGTCTATAAAAGGATCACTAGGAAGATATATAGAATATAGACTAAAGATAGAAAAAACACAAGTTAAGATTGTATTAGTATTGTATTAGGGATCCTGCAATTCAATGGCATATTCAAAAGGTTTATAAAAGAAATCGTAATGAGAAAGTATTGGGTGTTCTTCTTAAGTACTGTCAACTCTAGATTCCGCATAGGTCACAGTATATCAGTGTATCATTAAGGAATATCGATTCCAGACAGTGGTATCAGAGCGTAGTGAAGAGACTTCTGACCTTGAAGAACTTTTAATCAATCGAATCTTTCTAACTCATAAAAATGTCTGAAACAGATACCTATCTCCCACCGGTCCGTCCGTTACAGCACCAGTAATCCCTATAATCAAGAAGGTGAATATGACCTATGTGTCCCCCATGAAGATGCGACAGTATATCAGCGATCACACTGATCACATACAAGGGACATAATCACTAATTTGAAACCAAACCACAACAGATCCTGCATTCCCTCATGTCTGCACCACAAACTTCACTTTCTGCAAAACGCAAGAAGAAACAATATAAGCCCTTAATATATACTTTCTGCCATACCTGATAGACCATCCTTCTCAGTTTATCATGATGCTGTAGATAGCACGATTCGTTTATGGAAATCCTATAAGCCAGATTTGGAGGAAACGAAGCATTAAAGAAGATGCAAAGAATCTGTTGAAACAACAATTTGAGACATTACCATTGATTAGGGAAGACCTAGATTCAGCATATGAAAGGTTCAGCATATCCCTTACATGCTGAATTACATATGCTAAAACGGTGTCCATTGAAATGCAAATTTGAAGTTTCTAAGAATGCCTCCCATCTTGTGGCATGTAGTGGCTACCATGATTCGGGGACAACCTGGATTAGACGAGTTAGACTTTGATGACCTCTACAACAACTTAAAGGTGTATGAGCATGAATTGAAGGGTGTTTCAAATTCAAACTCTCAAAACATTGCTTTTCTGTCCACAGAAGTCAAGGGCAGTACTTTGAAACAAAGTACTTGTTAAACAAGCACATATCCCAAAAGGATATACAACCCAAGCTATCTCGAGCAAGGTGCCTACCTGCTCCCCACTGTGTTTTCTCACTCAGATTGAAATCATAAGCTCCTTCATTGCTCACAAACAAGCATCTATGCCACACAACCTCTATGATGAAGACCTGCTGCAAATTGATGAAGATGCTATGGAAGAAATTGACATTCGATGGCAAGTGGCTATGATAACAGCAAGGATAAGGAAGTTTATGAGGAAGACAGGGAGATCCATTGACCTCAAGCCAAAGAAACGGGATACCTTTGATAAGTCAATAAATTTGATGCTTTAAACTGTCAAAAGTTAGGTCATTTTGCCTAGAGAGTGAGATTGCTAAACTACCAGGAAAACATAGCAAATGGACGTTAATGAAAAGTTGATTGTGGCTATTGAAGATTCAAACTCAAAGCCTTGGTGGCTAACAGACAACAATAAGATATTGATTGGATCCACAAGGAATTTTGATGCTGAACCAGTGACCATATGCTATGATGGCACTGACTGATGTTGAACAAGAAGAATGGAGCATAGATTTGATGCAGAGCACATGACTTTTGACAGATGGTACTGATGATTTTGACTGGAGCAACAAAGCTGATGTTGCACCAGTTATCTCATAATGCTTTTAATGGATACAACACAGAGGTACCTTACTGTTCCAAATGTAGTAAATCTTATAAAAAGTTGCTTGAAAGCTATCAAACTGAAAGAGATAATTTTCAAAGAGCTAGGACTGAAATTCTAGGATATCAAATGAACTTAGAGTCATAGAGGTCATGCTTAAAACCCATTATAAGAAAGAATATGCATGGGTGATAAGTATGAACAAATGGAATATGACTTAAAGATAAGAGTATGAAACGGGAAGAAAAACAAAAGGAATTAAGATCAAGCCTTAAAAGAACAGATGATTTCAAAGTAAAACTTGATAAAATGGTCACATGCTTCAGACTTCATTTAGTTATGGGGGGGGGGGTCCGTAAACAAACAAAGATATGTGTCTGATAAGTCATGTATAGGGTTTGGGATTGAGTCTAGCAATAGTATGGAAAGTAACATTTCATCTGGGGATGAAACTTTGACTGATTCTGCGTATGAAAATTTCAAAAGAGAAAAGGCCTACAAAGCAGTACCTCCACCTACAGGTACAATTATTCCACCTAGGGCAAATGTCTCCTTTACAGGGATAGATGAACTAGCCATTAGGAATAAAGTTGTTAATCAAGAGAAAACAAAATCTAGTCAATCAGCAATTGATAGAAATAAAGTCATAATTGAAGATTGGGTTGATAGTGATGATGAAGAGACTGATGTTTCAGAAAGTCAAAAGGAAACTGCTTTTAACTCAGAGAATAGTGAAACATCTTTTGAAAACAGGTCACCAAACAGTCAAAACAGTGTTGGTCAAGAATCTAGGACAAAGGGACTTGGGAACAAAGGGGGTAAATTATGTTTTGTATGTTACAGTCCTAATCATCTTATTAAGGACTGCAATCTACATGAAAGAACCTTCAAACACACCCAAACTCATAAACCTAAGGGAACACAGGGTTCAAGGGAAACAAGACCAGTTTGGAACAACATCCAAAGAGTGAACCATAGTAATTTCTCAAGAAACTCTAGGTACCCTCACCAAAGGAGATCCTTTATTCCATCAGCAGTACTTACAAGGGATGGGTTGATAAGTACTGCTAGACCAACAATAACACAAACAGTACCTTCAAAAAGTACTGCTAATGTGACTTATCAAGGTACTGCTAGATCTAGAGTACCACAGGCAGTACTTTCACGAAGTACTGATGGAAGTTATTATCCAAGGATGGATAATAGAAGACCTAGAATCTCAAGTTACTCACCATCATCAAGGTCTTCGGGGGGGGTTAAACCCAAGAACCTCCTCATAGACCACAAAGACCCAAGAAAATTGTAAAATCTATCTGGGTAAAGAAAGGAAGTACTATCGGATCCAAGCAGACTTCCAAAATTGTCAAAAAGAGTGGCAATGAAACTCCAAACAAACATGGAGACGCAAAAAGGAACTAATCCTAGATTCTGTGAATAGGGATAATGGATCTTACACACTCAAGCAATTTGAGTATGTAACTCCATTAGGGGTATCCAAGTCAGTTATGACTTGGGTCCCTAAAAGAGTCTAATTCTTTGAAATTGTTTGTACAGGGCAATCCAGAAGAAGATCTCAAGGACTATGCTATCATTGACAGTGGATGCTCTGGAAGTTATGGACCAGGAAAGACAAGGACAAGTTGTCTATTGTTAAAGAGTTCAACAAAGGTGTTATGTGGCATTATGGAAATGACGCTAAAGGTGGAAGAAATCTCAGGAAAAGGAACCATTAAGACCATCATGCTTAGACTTAGCAGAAAGTAGGCTATGTGGAGGACTCAAGTTTAAATCTCTTATCTGTTTCTCAATTCTGTGATAAGAAGCACAATGTTCTCATTCACAGATAAAGAATGATCTTATCCTATCTCCAAAGTTCACTTGTTAGATGAAGATCTGGTAATATCTACGAGCTCCTAGCAAGAAGATTGTATACAAAGCTTAGACTCTAAAGAATATTTATCCCATCTGGTGGAATCACTTGTTTGGTGGTGCAAAAGCAACAGAGATCGAAGTATTTGTCCTATGTGCACAGAAGACAGAGGGGGGGGGGCGCATGATCAACTTCAAAAATATCAACAAGTTGGTTAAAGGCAACTGGTTACAGGAGGCGTTTACCTTCAAAAGACATACAAGCTTGATCACTCTTGTTGTAGGACATGGTAGAAAGGGTAAACAACACAGTAGCATCTTGCAAGAAGATTGAAGAAAGGACTTCATAGAGAAACCTCTTGAGAATTACTCCACATAGACTTATTTGGACCATGTTTCAGTAGAGAGTAAAACAAGAAAAAGTACTGGCTTGGAGGTCCACTGTTACTGCACAAATTCATTGGTGTTTTTCTTGGCACTACACGTAAAGAAACAAATGATACTGCTTCATGATTTGATCTGCGGGGTTGAGGAAAACAGGCTAAGACATAAAGTAAAGAACCATCAGGTGTGACATTGAAAGAGTTACCCAAAGAATCAACTTGATTAATGAGTTTTTGTGCCAAGAAAGGAAATCTAGATAGAAAATAGCTTGCAGACTCCACAGCAAAATAGGTGTTTGCAGAAAGAAAGAATAGGACTCTTATTGAAGCTGCTAGAACTATGTTAGCAGACTCCCTTCTACCTATTCAATTTTGGGCTGAAGCAGTCAATACTGCTTGTTATGTGCTTAATAGAGTTTTGGTGACTAAACCTCAAATGAAGACTCCTTATGAAATCTTGATGGGAAGATCTCCTAACATTAGTTTCATGAGACCTTTTGGATGCTCTCTGACTATACTTAATACTCTAGATCATTTGGGTAAGTTTGATGGCAAGTCAGAAGAAGGATATCTGTTGGGATACTCTACTAACAGCAAAGGTTTTAGAGTCTATAACAGGGTCACAAGAAAGGTTCAAGACTGTCTTCATGTAAACTTTCTTGAGAATCAGGAGAATCAAAAGGGAAAAGGTCCTGATTGGATGTTTGATCTTGACCTTCTAACTCCATCCATGAATTACATTCCTGTAAGGAAAGAAAACTATGCTGATTCAAAAGAACAAGGAATATCTTGTGATGATGTTGAAGATTTAGATGACCAGCAATTCATTGTTCATACAGCTCAGCCTATGCATCCAGAGGAACGTACTGCTGCAAAAGAAGTTCCATTGTCCTCTGAAGAACAAGCTTTACATGATGAGCTTGTAAGTTTGATGCATCAAGAATCTCTTGCCAAAGCTCATAATGATGATCAAAGGATTGCTTTTGAAGAGGAAAAGAGGAGAATATCTATTGCAAAGGGAAAAGAACATGTCAACAGTACTTTCACTCTAAGTACTGCTAATACACCTCCTCAAAGTACTGGGGGAAATACACCACATGATTCTGATGAAAACTCCAAAAGAGGTATTTTCTCTACAAACTCCTTTTGATGCTGAGGGAGGCGGAGTAGATAGACTACAACATCTGGATCCTTACCATTGATGTTCCCTCTACTCCTACGCTTAGAATTCATAAGATTCATCCTCAAAGTCAAATTATTGGCAAAAGTACTGCCGGGGTTCAAACAAGAAGAAAGCTTAAAGAAAGTACTTCCAACCCAACATCAAGCATTGGTGCTGTCTTTCCTAAAAGCAAAAACAAACTAGAACAATAACCACAAGATCACAAACATGCTTGTTTTGCTTGTTTCTTCATCTCAAGAGGAAGCCAAGAAAGTCTCTCAAGCCTTAGCATATTGAAAGTTGGGTTGAAGCGATGCAAGAAAGAACTGCTTCAATTCAGCTACAAGAGGTATGGGTGTTAAGTGACCTACCAGAAGGCAAGAGGTGATTGGAACAAAATGGGTTTTTAGAAACAAAGAGATGAACGGGTACTATTATCAAGAACAAACACGCTAGTTTCACTGGTAGCAGACAAGAAAGAAGGTGTGGAATTAATGATGAAGTATTTGCACCAAGTTGGCCAGAATGAAGCAATCAGACTCTTTTTGCGCATTTGATTCTTTCCCATGGGCTTTACTGTCTATCAGATGGATGTCAAAAGTGCATTTTTGTATGGCAACATCACAGAAGAGGTGTATGTCAAACAGCCTCCGGTTTGAAGATCCTGCTCATCCAAACAAGGTCTACAGATTGTAAGAGCACTTTATGGCTGCATCAAGCCCAAGAGAGCATGGTATGAAAGGACTCTCCACTTTTCTTTTGAAGCATGGAATAGGAAGGGGCTATTGATAAAACTCTGTTTATTAAGAGAAGGATAGAATAGATATCAGTTGGTACAGGTATATAGTGATGATATCATCTTTGGATCCACCAAATCTTCTATGGGTGAATCGGATATTGAATATCGTTATAGGCAAAAGTATTCAAAATTGATTCAAGGGGAAATCACTTTCTTTTTGGGGCTTCAAGTCAAGCAATCTAATGGTGGTATTTTCTAGTCCAAGACAAATATGTGAAAGACATTCTTAACAAATTTGACTTCAGAACCATCAAGCCAGCATCCACCCCCATGAAGCTCAAAATCACTAGAAAAGATGAAGAAGGTGAAGATGTTTGAAGTACCTTTACAGTCTATGATTGGGTGTCTCATGTACTTAACTGCTTCCACGACAGACATAATGTATGCTGTTTATCTGTGTGCAAAGATTTTCAAGTCACTCCAAAGGGTTTCTCAATCTACAGTTGTCAAAAGATCTTTTAGGTATATCAAATCTAAACATCAACCTAATGTTTGGGTTTAGTGTACCTAAAGACTCTCCTTTTCCATATGGAACTTTTTCCGATGAGTGACTATGCCGGGTACAACCATGAATAAGAAGATCACGTTCAGGAAGGATGTCATATCTTGGGAGAAGACTATCCTCTTGGCAATGCAGAAACAAACGAATTGTGGCCTATCTCCTCTACAGAAAGCAGAATATGTAGCAGCTGCAAGTTGTTGTGCTCAGGTTCTTTGGATGCAAAATCAACTACTTGATTATGGATTTAACTTCATGAACACTGAAATCCATATAGACAATGAGAGCACCATTTGCATTGTGAAAAATCCTGTTTTTCACTCAAAGACCAAGCATATTCAGATTCGACATCACTTCATTCGAGATTGTTATGAGCAAAGGCTCATTAATGTGGTCAAGGTTCATACTGATGACAATGTAGCAGATTTACTCACCAAAGGCTTTGACTTGACAAGATTTAACTTTTTGGTGGTAACAATTGGGATGATGAACCCATAGCTATATTTGAGGGGAGGATCACATATAAAGTACTGGTGATCAAGTAAAGTACTGGTTTGGTTAGATTGGATTTTTGGAAGCACTCTAGCTACATTTGAGGGGAGGATATGAATGATTTTTCAGAGGTTTGATGATTTGAAGAGATAGTTTGCAAGGTTGAAGGGTTGTCGTTGCACATATTTGAGTTGGACATCTTTTTAAGTTGAAAGTACTGCTTAGCCAACTCAAAGTACTGCTTGCCTTAGAAAGTACTGCTTAGACAACAAAGTACTGGTTTCTAAAACGTGCGTTCAACGGTCCAAACGACGCTTTTTGTTGCGCTAAAAACGTATTTACAACGGTAACTTCATAGTTAGTCCCAACACAGACCTATAAATACTCACTGATTCATTTTTCTCTCACTTTATCTCTTTCTTTTCATAAACTTTTTCAATTACAACCTCCCGACGCACACTAATTATCCCTTCGAAATGGCAAACATCGCACTTGTAGACAAGCACAACATGATTGGCGTGTGGGCAAAGACGACGCATGAATGCTGCTTTTTATTCAAATTAATGCGACTTCTCACTGGCTGGCGCCATTAATTAAATTACTCTTTGTTGGTTGATCCTGATCTTATTGTCCATAGCTGCAACCAATTTTGGGCTACCTCTTCACTACTAAAAGGTGAATCAATGAACGTACTCCACAATCCGCGCTAAAGGTAGCTGAAAGAAATTTTTGATTTCTGAAGCAAACATTCCGAGTTGACTTTACACTTTGATGTTGAAAATGGGGTTGATTGCTTTCCTAAGCAAGTTATTTGGGACTTGCTCAGAGATATTAGCTACGAGGGTAACTTAGCACAACTCATTTCACCTAAAAACCTCTCTTTAGCCCACAGTGGAAAGAATTTAGATCATGTCATACTCCACTGTTTAAAGTCCTAAGAGCACAGTCCAAGTGGGAACAATTCGGGACAAACTTGCCTCTGCTCTTGTAGGTCTAGCCACAAACCAAAAGTTTATTTCTCCTTGATAGATTTCTAACATGGGATGCTAGGAACATATTTCAATGTGTACAACCTTTTCTTGTATGTATCCTAGGGTCGTTCAATTTTGTTTTGAACAAGCATTAGAGGGAGTAAGACATACCTCCCAGACTTTATACCATTCCGATTACTTCTACTAAGGTTTTTACCATTCACGAGGAAACATAGTACAAGTTCTCGTGTAGATTACACCTTTTGACTCCATCTATTTAGAGGTGGTAACTAAGCAATGGCAGCGAAGGAAGAACATAGTACAAGTCCTCATTCTAGGCTGCAAAGTTCTGCAAAGGGATGCTCAAGTTCTCCAACACAAATGCTTTTTTTCCCTCTCATATCTCAACGTACTGCTTCAGTACAAGTACGTGCTTCCTTCATAGTACTGCTAACGTCTCAAGGAACTGCTGAACTACAAGGTAAGATGATTCCAAGGTAAACGGCGAAACCTCATTGGATGCGCTATCTAATCCTAACACTCCATGATTATACTCCCACAGATGCGTCTCAAACATACTGGAGGAGATGAGAGAGGACTTTTAGATTATATGTTTGAACAGGGAAGTATAAGAGACCGCAAGATAGAAAGAGCAAAACCCTTATCTCAAGCCAAACTAATTCGATAGCTCAAGACAAACTCAAAGCCCATGTCACAGGTGGTACTTCCATGTCAAACATCATGCTTTTTGGGGTAGAGAATCAAAACTTAAGAAGCAAAAGTAGACTAATAAAGAAGCATAAGAAGAAAGTGTCTTCCATCAAATTGGGGAGGAATAACGGCTGAAGGAACTTTATATGGAAGAGCACTATGTTCAAAGAAGACAAGATACAGCATATACCTTTCTTTGAGGATATTGCTGATCAAAGATGCTGCTGTAACTCCTGGATTTGGAAAGAAAAAGAGATGAACTGAAGAAGTTAACCTTGAGAGAAAGAAAGCTTCTAAAGTGAAGAGTGGATAAACAGAAGAACTGATTTGGAGCAACCTCAATGTACTTGCTAGACAGGTACTATTACTCCAAGGATCCTAAATTTTGAAGATGAAGCAGGTCCTTCAAGCCCACTTCGTCAAAGTCAAGTTATGGAGCCTGAAGAACAACTTAAAGCTGCTGAAGTTCTTGTTTCTATTTCTAGACCAAGAGGTTTGAGCATTCCTGGTCCCATACAAACTCAACCTCAACAGCCAACTCAAGGTACTGATCCTAAAGATAAAGGCAAAGGGATACTGGTTGAAGAACCTAAAAAGAAGAAATTAACTCTTCAACAAATCAGAGCCTTGAAACACAAATGATGAGGAGGTTGCTAGAAAAATTCAAGTGCTGCATGGTGATGCAGAAGAAGAAAGAAAGAGGTTTGAAAGAATTGAAGAAAACAAAAGCCAAAGACCACTTTTGAGGAAACCTACTTCTCTTTTGCTCAAGAAAGGAATCAACTGAAGATTTCTTAAAGGTCCAAAGATACAAAAATTTGCAAAAACTTAAGTTATCTCAACAAGATGAAGGAATTATATGACAAAGTTCAAGCATCTATTAAAGACTCCTTCAAAGACTTTATTCCAATGGATTCAGAGAAAGAAAGTGAGATGTTGAAGGAAAGAGATGCAAAAAGACTCTTAAGGAAAAGGAAAGCTACAATATCTGAAGAACATGCCATCACAGAAGCCCTAGATTAAGAACAATAAACAATTGATGAGCTCAGAAATTTACCTTAGGGTTTTTAGACTTTGAAAAGAGTGTACCACATAGCGAGTTCACTAGAATGAATCTCCAGAATAACAGAGCTCCAAGTTTAATGATTCCCGACTGATGGAGAGTATCTTATCATTCACAGAGAGATAATCATTTTAGGGCTTTGATACTTATGGAATACTGCATGTCTTAGATAGACATGGATTATAGCACCTATATCAAGATTGTTTGATGACTAATTATGATCACAACATTCCTCCAACCGGATTAGGTTTGATGCTTCTGGGTGATCTAACCATTATTTGGGAGACGGCTGAATCAAGTGATGATGACTTCTGGAAGGATCAAGAAGAATGGGAAATCATAAGATGGAGGTTTCATGAATCTTCAGGAGTGCATACGCTAGAGATAGAAGATGGCACTATGATTCATATGCTGGCTGAGAGAAGATATCCTCTATCAAGAGAGTTGATGATAAGGATGCTGGAACATGGAATGGAAGTTGAAGACGAAAGTGAGACAGCCATTACTTTGATACATCTGTTCATCTTATGGACAACTGCAAATGGTGACAATTCTTAAACAACTGGTATGATTTATCAAAATTTTCTTTTTATATATCTTATTTTGATAAAAAGATTTAACTGTGAACAAGCAGTACTTTGTTCAAAGTACTGCTAGTGTAAAACAAACAGTACCTTGATGAAGGTACTGCTAGTTAAAAAGTTGTTTTTGAAATATTGTGAAGATTTGAGTGTGCAGAAAGATTTAAGGCACAGATATTTGAATATCAAACTGTTTTAAGGGATTGAGTGTTGGTTAACCACCACACAACAAATGGTATTCAATTCACCATGTCTTTACAAACATAAAGAATTGACTAGTTTCCAAATCAAACATTTTGTAAAGACATCTCAAATCTGTTATTGGTTTGACAATTTACCAAAAATTGTATGGTGATCATACGACCATGGTTATTACAACTGATTATTGGCTACTCCAAGCAAACAAGGCTTTTTTGGTAACGAGAACTCAATCCGTTGATAGCTTTAATATTTTGCTCAAACTATATGTCCTCAACTCACCAATGTTTATTACTGAGAGTTGTCTAGTCCTAGAGCAAACGGTCTTAGCAAAGACTAATCAAATCCGTTTATGTTGTAATGACTTACCAAAGGAAATGTCATATAGTACTCAACACACAATTGATTCATGTTCTGAGTGTTGAAGTGATTTTCATTCATCATGGATTATTACCTTTTTCTAGGTACCAAAGAACTGACTAGCCCAAGTGTGAATGCTACTGGTAAAGTCTCATTCAAAACATTCATGTTGCTGAAAAGACAACATGTTGCTGAGAAGAACAATCTGTTTGAGGCAATAGACCAACGATTTATGAAGAAATGTGATGTTCAAGATAAGAGGTATCATTTCAGATAGCTCAAACAGATTGTGTACAAGACACTGCTCAACAGGAAAACGTTTAAAAAGATTAAAGCTAGTACATGCTTTCAAGTCAAAACAACTGATGCTTGAACAAAGAAGACCAACTATCAGAAACTTGAAGTCCCAAGCAAGTAGAATTCAAGTAGGTGGAGGATTGTTGGGAATAAATACAAGTCAAAAGGTCAAAGTTCTGCCAAAAGTCAAAGTACTGCTGAATGAAAGATCAAAGTACTGCTAAGTAGAAAGTCAAGGTACTTACTAGCCAAGTCAAAGATTGAAGGTACTCTAACTCAGCTCATCTTCTGCCTCGTGGATATAGGAACTATAAAGTTTAAACGGTAGTTTTATGTCATTTATCTCTTTTAAACAGTTATAAGTGATAAGTATCAATAAGTGTTTATGATATACAAAGAGAATGTACATCTTACCAGAGTTATCCTTATGTTTTTAAAAGGATCCATCTAGGAAGAAAAAAATATAGAAAAAAAAATAGAAAAACACAACGAGTTAAGATTTATTAGTATTGTTTTAGGGATCTGCAATATAGCCAGAATTCAAAAGGTTTATAAAAGAAATCGTTTGAGAAAACTATTTGTGTTCTTCTTAAGTACTGTCACAGATTCCGCATAGTTTCACAGTTATCAGTGTTTCATTACGGAATAACCTCCTATCAGATAATCTTCAATCCACGTACGTCGGATACCAAAGAATGTTTCAGTGATAGTATCAACCTTAAATGTTGTAACAATCACACCATTTGTTGTCCCCAATGTCTCATGGGTCCGAAATTGTTAGTGTCGAACATATTTTGCATAGGATGCATTTGATTTGGATATATATACGGTGACACATTTCCCCATGGCAGTAAAAACTTGGTTGTTGTGAATAATTTCACATTGAATGATTTATGTTAGAATAATTTTGTCTACCTTGATCTCTCTTTGGTTGTGGTGTTTTAGACCGAGGGTGAGAATTATTAGTTCTTTTTGGAGGAGGAGTTTTAGATCTCATTTTAGGTTTGGTAAATCCGACTCCGGGTTTTAAGGAAGGTTTATAAAAACTTTTTACTTCATTGTCGCTTGCAATAGGAATTTTAGTATTGTTTATAAGTATATATTTAGGTCTTAGGCTTCCGAATTGCTTTCGCTAATTAAAAATAATTTGATTATTTAGGTTCAAGCTCTTGTGATTTTACAAAATTTACTTGTTTAGTCTCACTTGTTGATGCTTCGGTCGAATTAAATCCTAGACCGGATTTGTCTCCGGATGGTTTTTGAAAACTTAATATTTTATTAAGTGATTGACTACTATTATTAAATTGATTAAGCTTAAAAATTTCTTCCTTAAGCTTTTCATTTTCGAACTTAAGGTCTTGACAGTGATCAAGTTATTTTACATTCTCTTATTAGCTTCTTTACCTTTTTCTAATTTAGATAGTTTATTTTTTAGTTCGAATACTTCATTTTCTAACCGATTTTTAATTAGTTTTAGTGATTTATTTTTAGCTATGACTTTTTGACCTACTTTGCATAATCGATTATATTCACTATCTAAGTCTTTTTCATCTAATGATGATACATCATCACTATAGAATTCGGTTTTGGAAAATACCTCATTGGATGCTTTAGTCATAAGACATTTTTCGTCCTTAGTCTTTTCTTCTCCCTCTTCGTCGCTATCACTCCATGATCCTCCAATGAAGGCTCTTTGATTATAGTTTCTTGATAGTTTTGGGCATTCTCCGATGAGATGATTTGGATCTCCAGATTTAAAGCATTTTCTTTCGCTTTTGTCGTTCTTGTCATCTTTATTTCTTTGGGATGACTTTCTTTCATCTTGTGGTTGCCTTACAAATCTTCCTCATCTTTTGAAAAATTTCTTAAAGTCTCTCACGGCCATGGCGTATTTTTCGTCTTCACTATCAGAGGTCGAACTATCTTTATCAGTAGATTCCTTTTTAGCCTTTAAGGCAAGAGATTTATTTTGTTCTCTTTTGCTTTTAACCATTTCAGAATCTTTCTTTATTATCACTTCATAAACTTTTAAGTATCTAATAAGTTCATCAAGCGATAGTGATGTTAAATCCTTCGACTCTTCAATAGACTTTTAAGTATCTAATAAGTTCATCAAGAGACAATGATGTTAAATCCTTTGACTCTTCAATAGCCGTAACCTTTGCGCGCCATTTCGGATGAAGTGCCCTAAGAAATTTTCTAACATAATTATTGCTAGAAAAACCTTCATCAAGTGCTTTTAGACTAGTAATAATAGTGTTAAATCTAGCAAATCTATTATCTATCGATTCCTCTTCTGGAATTGTGAATTGTTCATATTGTTTAACAAGAAGATCTATTTTATTATCTTTGACTTGACTATTACCTTGGTGAGTGATTAATAAAGAATTCCAAATTTTTTTTGCGGTTTTGCACAGAAAAATTCTTTTATATTCTTTACGTGGTAAGGCTTTATAAATTACCATTTTGGCTTCATTATTTTTAGCAAGTTTCTTTTTAAGATCGTCACTTTGTTTATCAAATGGTACAATTTCATCCTTTTTAGTTTCGGGATTATTTTGAACGGGAGGAAAATCACCATAGGTAATAATATGCCAAAGATCTAAATCTTTTGATTTCACATAAGTTTCGAATCTATTTTTCCAATAAATAAATCCATCACTTTTAAATAGTGGTGGTCTTTGTATAGATTGCCCTTCTAAATATTTTTCCGATTCTATAGATAGATTCAAGTTTTAAAATACAATTTATTTTAAAAATCTTGTTTAACCTGGCTCTGATACCAATTGTGGAAAACTAAAGGGGGGGAGGGTTGAATAGTTTATCGCTTTTTAATTTAACGTAACTTTTGTTTATAAAAGATTAGATTCGACTTTATGTGATCTCAATATGTGCACAATATGAACAATAAAACTAAGTAAATAGATGATAAATAAATATGCAAGACAAGAGATAAGAGTTAGAAAGATCAAATCACAACACAATGATTTATAGTGGTTCGGTAACGAAGCATCTCTTCGCCCTACTCCACTCCCCGAGCACCAAACTCGAAAGTTCTCTTCACTATGTCAACAAACTCCCTTTTGGCGGAGAAAACCGTACACAACTAAGCTTACACCGATTTCTGACACTAAGCCAAATGTCGAGCTCTAATGCTAGCTAGAACCAATCTATCACACCTTTTGTATTTTGAGGACTAAAATACTAACCGCACTACTTCACTTCATTTCACCTAGACACTAACCCGATTACACCGATCTAACTTTTCTTTCTATGATCACCACGATCTAACTATACTTTCTATTATCACCTCGATCTAACTATTACACACGACAATACAGTATACACAAATGATTTACAAGATATGATAAAATCGTAACAACGTTACGAGAACACAAACTAAACTATAATGCTTCGTGACTTGATGATAAGAAGTATTCTTCTCTTGCACTTGAGGAATTAAGCTTGAATCACTTGGAAACAAATGCTTAATATTAAATGATCAAAGGATTGTAGGTGAAGTATAAACTGATTTTAGACAGAAAAGAATGAGTGCAAAAGGTTAGAAAATTAGTGGGGAATAGTCTAGTATTTATAGGCAAAGCTGGGAGCTTTTTGTCTGGCCGGCCTCCTTATCACTAAGGGGGCCGCCTTTATATTTAACGGGGACGCCCATGCCAAGACACTCCCTTTTTTGTCTTTTCCAGGAGAGGAGTTTTCTGAAACATTTCTAGCCGTTTTTAGGTAGAAATTTTGAATTCAAAATATTTATTTTGAATAAAAGATTTCTTTTAAATGTAAAAAATGTTTTATAAAAGTTATAAAAATGTTTGTAACATTTTATAAAAAATTATGATGTTGAATAAAATTCCATTGATCATAAAATGCATTAAGCATTTATTTATTCATACCTTTAAGTGATTAAATTTTCGAAATGAAAATTTACTACTAATTACTTGTTTACGTTTAATTTTACATTGAGCGTTTTTACATTTTGTGATTATCAAAACGTAGAGTGGTCGAAAAATATTAAAAACGTCTTTAGCCATTATTTCTATCAACAATCTCTGAGGTTTTCTATTCTTGTAATTAATTGATACCCCAAAGGTAGATAGCTCAGGTGGTGGTGGAATACTTAATGCTTTTGCCTGAGATAAGATCTACTAGAATTTGGCTCTGAGGCTTTGAAGTAGTAAATCATTTGACTTGCTCTTTATCCTTGAGTACAGAGCATGTACTTCAAGCCATTCACTAAATCCTAGTGTCTTTAGTATGAACCTTTCATAAACAGTGAGGTTCAGTGGGTCATTACCTCTGGTGATCCTCATAGTTGCTTCCTTGGAAGAATTAACTATGTAGTTGATCTTTATGATTGACAGTTGATCGGCCCTATGAGTGATCTGATGATTGTATTCATTAAGCATCTTCTTTCTTTTGGCCTCATACTCAGCTATCTTCTGAGCCTGAGCCCTGATTATAGCAGGGTTCATGATTTTCTTTAGTGATTTCTCAGATTTTTCTTCCTCAGCCTTTAGATCAGCCAATCTCTTCATTTCTTTCAATTAGGCCATGACATCCTCATTAGTCATCTGGCCATCAGGAGTGCTGAATGACTTGAAATTTGGTATTTTGGGAACTGAACCTCCTTCTTTCATGAAAGACATGATTTCCTTTAAAGGTTCTTCAGTTGCAATACCCTTCCCTTTGGATTCATCTCTAGGAGGAGTTGGATCTCTGGGTGGAGTTGGCTCATATGGAGAAGTAGGAGAGAAAATGGATGAATTAGTCTTGGTGAGATGTTCAGTGAATTGTTCAAGTGTCATTGTGGTAACATCAGGCTTTTGGATAAGATCAGGTAGAATTGAGTTCAATGGTGTTGGTGATGGAATTGATGATGATGTTGGAATTAAGAACTTCAGTTTCTTGACTGGAGGTTCATCATCTGAGACTTTCTTCTCAGAAGTGTTTACCTCTAAACTCTTTTTTCCACTGAAGCATGAAGAACTAGAGCATTTTCTTCATTAGCAGATTCAGGGATTGAAGGGGTTTATTCTACATTAGAGAGCTCTTAAGCTGGTGGTTGCTCCCTGTGAGCATTAGCCATAGTAGCGTCCCTTGAATGTTGCTCCCCCTGAGTTTGATCAGGGTTCTGAGCATCTTCTTCCTCAGTTGGAGTTTAGGGTTGTTTTTCTTCCACTTCCCCCCCTCAGCATTAGCCTTTTTAAAGACTTCTACTGATTCGAGGAGAACAACCATGTCCTTAAACATAAGCCTGAGATCCTAAACATGTTGGGAGTTCATGGCAACAGTGGATTGAACTAATTCTAGTTTGTCAGACACTGCCCCATCCCTTTGCGGACCTTCTTCTTGATGTGTCACACCCCGCCAAGGCGGAAGCACGAGGTGGAACTTCATGGATATCATTACAACATAATGGCGTCTACTATAGAGATACTAAAAGGAAAAGAAAATAATCACAGGGGACACTATGTGTCATAACAATACCCAACACAAGATAAAG
>BQNB010012165.1:62500-79783 GCA_026074375.1 Tanacetum coccineum | reverse complement strand
CTTCCCTTATTATTCAACACAAGTTTTTCTACCATTTTATTGTCATGAAAATCACAGTCTTTGATTAAATGGTTGAAACTCTTACATACAAAAAAAGCTTTCTTTATAAACTTAAAACTATTCCTTAGTTTCTAAGTCATTATTCCATTCCAGTTTCTTCTATTACCCCTAGGACTTTGACTTTTCCTGGGATACTCTACTTGCTTATGTGTGTTTTCCTTATTAACAGATTTCACATTCTCATCAGATTTAACAAAATTAATTTTTGTAAACTTTGGTTTTGTCTGATCAGTTTTAGGTCTAAACACACTATCATTATCACTATCAGTGTCTCAATCTTCAATGATAGGAGCACTAGGCTTATAGACATAATCATCTAACCCAGCAAAGGATAAGTCAGGTCTTAAAGGCACGTAGTTCCTAGTGTATGGAGGGGGAACTGCATGAAACCCTTTACCTATTTTGAATCTATCATTTATAGGACTATTTTCTACATCATTTTCTCTACTGTTAAACACACTATGAATCACTTCACTCTCATTCATTTGACTATCCTAACCAAGACCAGCTTTGTCTTTAGCACTCATTTGACTATTTATCAGTTTAGTTAGATTCTTTGATGATTCTTCAAATTTTTCTAGTTTAAGTTTCAAATCATCTTTCTCTTTTAAAGCTTATTCTAACTGATTTTTAAGCTCTTTGATAGAGATATCTTTCACTTGGACATCATACTTTAAAAATGCAATATCTTCTTCATAAACAGCTTCATTCTTTACATGAAAAACTATCCTAGCTTCTAATGATTTTAATCCCATTTGATAACCTATAATTTCTAGATTAGATTTATTAAGAGCTTCACGCTGTTGATCATACTATTTTTGAAGAGTTTCATATGATTTTAAGCAATCTTTAGAGCAAGTATGTCCCTTAGAGTATGAACTTGATGAACTTGATGAGCCTTGGGATGTATAGGCCATTAGAGCAAAGTTTGTGATGCCTTCTTTAGCCTAAAAGCTCCAATCATAACCACCTATCCCATCTTGAACAACCAAGGCATTTGTAGGAGTTTCCACTGGTACAACCCTTCTTGGAGCATCTCCATTTCTATTCCCCTGATTCCTTGGTGCCCTGCATTCTCTAGCAAAGTGACCTCTCATGTGGCAGTTATAACATTCAACCTTTATCTTCTCAAAGCCAACCGTTTCTTTGCCATTGAAATTCAGATTCCTTCCTATCTTTTTTAAGAATCTTTTCACCCTCATGGTAAGCATGGCCACCTGCCATTTGAGATCCATCTCTTTAAGATCATCAGTATCAATCTTCTCCAGATCTTCATTCTCCAATTATGGACTATTAGATTGATTAGCAAAGAAGGAAAACATGACATAATTAGCATAAGTTGAGGAAGAAGCTTGTCCTTGTGAACTAGCAGTAGAAACTTCATGAGCAGTATTAACTGCTTCATTAGTACTGTTAGTGTTTTCTGAAGATACAAAAGCCACATTTTGAGAGTTTGAGCTTGATTGGCCTTTAATCTCAGATTCATACACCTTCAGATTATTATACAAATCATCCATGCTCAATGTGTCTAGATCAGATTTGTTTCTCATGATTAAAGTAATATTTTTCCAAGCTGATGGTAGACTTCTCAGCAACTTCAGATTTGCATCTTCTTGAGAGATAACTTCACCATGAATTTCTAATTGGCTGATGAGTTTCTGAAACCTATCATAGGTTTTGTCCAGGCCTTTAAATCTTGATGCAACAAAATTCTCATATTGCTGCTACAGTATGGTTTTCTACATTTTCTTTAATTCTTTGTTGCCTCAAAACCTAGCCTTGATTGCTTCCTATAAGGCCTTTTCATCCTTAATTCCATGAAACTTCAATAGGTGCTCATCAGGAATGGCCAACAACAGAGTGCTTTTGCTTTCAATTCATTCTTTCTTGCTAGCTTTTGTTTAGCAGTTTTAGGAGGAATGGGACCTTTAGTACCAGCACTAGCTGATGCATCACCATTCATAATAACCTCTCAAAGAGCATATCAGTGTGAGTAAGATATTGCTTCATTCTCATGCTCTAGAGATCATAGTCTCCTGTTTTGAGTACTAGAAGTTTTAGTGCAGACACTGTTTGGGTAGTTTTTGATTGTGACTCTATCTTTTCTTTGACTAACAGATCTTGTGTAGATATAGTGTTCTTCTTATTCAAAGTTTCTCAACAAGCTCTGATACCACTTGTTGATCCCTTTTGAACATATCTGACTTAGTTTGTTAAAGCTTATTTGTGTTGGATAGATCCAAAACAATTATAGTAGAAACTAAGATTGAGAATATCATAAACTATGTGGAAACTAGTTTGCAATACTAAGAAGAACAACAAAACAATAAACAAACTTTTACTAAACTTTCAGCCTCAATATGAAACGATCACTCTGAATAGTGATAGGGTTACAAAATAAACTTGAAGCTACGAATATCAAAGATGTAGTCCGAACATTATGCCCTAGGACCTACTTTTATACACCAAGGAGTCCTACAGGGCTTACAATACTTTCCTAACTTATCATGATCTTTTCTATAAACAAACGTAATCTCCTAAACAAATAAGTTATACATATCTTCTTTACAAATAACTAATACTTATCTTCGTAAGTATTCTTGTTCTCCAATCAATCTTTGATCTCATCTCTGTCAGCATAATCCTTCCAGCAGTAGTAATCACTCAGCAGTTGTAACTGAGCACAAGCAGTATTAACCACTTAGAAGTTTACTCTAGCAGTATTAACATACACTAGCAGTACTAACTTTTGTACTAGCAGTAGTAACTACTTAGTATATTTTCAGTCTTCATCTCTGAGCAGTCTTAACTTCTATTAGCAGCAGTAACTTTATGCTAACAGTACTAATATATACTAACAGTAGTAACTAGCAGTAGTAACTTTTACACTACCAGTACTAACTACTTAGCATAATTTTCATTAGTATTACCAGCAGCACTAAGTTATGCTTGACACATGTTTCTTCTTTAGATAATGAAGATGTTGGTAATGTTGGTGGTGGTGATAATAATGATGAATATGTTGATATGAATGTCGACGAAGATGGTGTTAAAATTATTGATGTTAAAAATGAGGATGTTGGTGATGTTAAACTTAACGATGATGATGGTGTTCCTATTAAGGAGACTAATATTGATTATGACCATGTTGAGGATGTTGATGCCGATATTAATGTTGATATCTTTTATCCATGAAATTGGGATAGTCTTAGTCCTTACATGATTAAGCGTCTAGTAGCAGAGGGTTCGAAAAGAGATAGATCTATTGAGAAAGGTCCCAAAGATAAAAGTTCTAAACGGTTTTCTGCTACTTACTACACTAGAGTTTTACCAAACAATAAGAAGTGTGATAGAGAATGGCTGATATCTTTGAAAGAGCTAGACAAAGTTTGTTATTTTTGTTGTAAACTACTTAGAAAAAGGCATTGTGAAAGGTCAATTGGATAAAGAAGGGTTTTCAGATTGGAAACATCTTAGCACTAGACTTAAAGAGAATGAAGTTGGTTTAGAACATGTTACAAATATGGTTAACTGGTTTGAGATGCGACAAAGAGTAAAAAATAACGAGACAATTGATAAAGTTGCGCAAAAACAATTTGAGAAAGATAAAGATCACTTGATAAATGTAATCTTCAGAATCATCTCAGTTGTGAAATTTCTTGCTAAACACAATTTAGCATTTCGTTGGCACCAAATGTGAAGTTGTTACAAAAAAAAAGCACGGAAACTTTTTGGGTTAATAGAATGTTGCAAGAATTTGACCTGTTATCAAAGGAGCTATGTGGGACGTATTACGAGAGATGACATGCTGTACATAATCTTGGTCACACAATTAAAAATGAGTTAATACTATTGCTTGCTCGTGAAATCAAATCAGAAATTATTAAAAATGTAAAGCAAGCAAAGTATTTCTCTGTGATACTTGATTGTACCCCCGATACAAGTCACCAAGAACAGATGTCCTTGATATTGAGGTATGTAAATGTCTCTTCAACATGTGTTACCATAGAAGAATCATTTTTAGGATTTTTAAATGTTGATGAAACCACGGGGAAAAGACTTTTTGATGTTACACTAGATGAATTGAAGTCCCTTGATCTTGATATTGATGATGTGCGTGGTCAAGGTTATGACAATGGATCAAATATGAAAGGGAAACATCAAGGAGTACAAAAGGGTTTTTAGATATAAATCCAAGAGCGTTTTATACCTCATGTGGTTGTCATAGTCTTAATCTTGCATTATGTGACATGGCTAATACTTGTGCTAAAGGTAGAGACTTTTTTGGAATAATACAATGCATTTACACAATATTTGCCAATTCTTCCAAAAGGTGGAAAATTTTGAAAGATAATGTTAAAGGATTAACTCTCAAGTCATTGTCCATCACTCGTTGGGAGAGTCGTGTTGAAAGTGTGAAAGCGATTAGGTTTCAGATTTCTGATATACGAGAGGCTTTGCTTCAAGTTGCAGAAACTAACAATGATTCTCTAATTCAAAGTCAAGCAAAATCTCTAGCAACAAATGAACTTGGTGATTTTGAGTTTTTAGTAGCAATAGGTATCTGGTTTGAGATCTTATACGTGGTAAATTTGGTGAGCAAAAGGTTACAATCCAATGATATGCTTATCGATATCGCTATTAAAGAAGTCAAAGGATAGATATCTTTCTTTGAGGAGTTTAGAGAAACGGGACTATCTAAAGCCATTAATGATGCTAAAGAAATTGCAGTTGAAATGGATATTGATCCCGTGTTCGTTTAAAAGTGTGTAATTCGTAGAAAAAGACAATTTGACGAGAATACAATTGATGATGATGCTTCATTTTCTGCGAAGGAATCCTTAAGGATCAATTATTTTTTATATATTGTTGATCAGGCAATTGGTTCTCTTATAACAAGATTCGAACAATACAAAGAGTATGAAAATATATTTGGTTTCTTGTTTTCTTGTGATAAGTTGAAGTCCTATGATGACAAAAGTCTTAAGTTGTCTTGTACTCAACTCGAAGCTGCACTAAAGAACGGCGAACGATCAGACATTGATGCAAATGAATTATTCATGGAGTTAAGGTTGCTTGACAACTTTTTGCCTAGTGAAAATATGGGACCTGTTGATGTCCTAACATTCTTGAAACAACGAGATTGTTTTCCTAATGCACTAATTGCATATAGATTATTGTTGACTATCCCCGTCACAGTGGCATCTGCAAAAAGAAGTTTCTCAAAACTGAAATTGTTAAAGTCCTACTTAAGGTCCTCAATGTCACAAGAGACTTAATGGATTAGCAATGATAGCTATTGAGAATGATTTGTTAAGTAATGTTGATTATAAGGAGATGGTGAAGAACTTTGCTTCGAGAAATGCTAGAAGAATTGCTCGATTCACACAATAAAATGGTCTTTGTAATAGTATTTCTTGATATTTAAAACTTTTTTTAGTGTCGATTAGTATATTTGGATATTTGTAGCTTTATTTTAGTATCGATAATGGTTTTTTTACAAGCATAATTTTTTAAAAGGGCCCTTTTTTAGTTACTGCCCAGGGCACTCAAAATCCTCGGGACGACCCTGGCAGACACTGTTTGGGTAGTTTCTGACTGTGATTCCATCTTCTCTTTGATTATGAGATCTTGTGTAGATATAGTGTTCTTCTTATTTAGAGTCCCATCACGTGTTAGCATAGCAATCATGTATCATCAATATGAGTTACATAGTTTGGCTGGAATGGCACACCAACTTATACGTTCATGTATCCACAAATGTATCATGTAAACTTACACACATTGTGACAATCCGTCAATTTCAGGTCGTTATTTTATTCGCGAGTATTAATTATAATTTCCATTTTTATGTTAAGTTATGAACTCACAATTAACCAGAAGAAATTAGGGTTTACGTTTGCAAAATTGAGTAACGTCAACGAAGAACCGGAGAATCCTACGTTAAGCATCGACGTTTATATTTTCAAAATATCGTAGAAATATTTTTATTACATTCGTTTTAATTTTTCGTGTCTCGTATTATTTTTACGTTTTACGAAAAACAACTACAAATCGTACCTTTTTAAATATCAAACTTTGAAAATACCCGCATTTGCAAATTGTGGGACAAGTTTTAATAAAAACTCATCCCACTTACCCCTTGTACCACCTCTCCAAGGCATGGAGAGGTGTATATATACTTACAAGGGGCGGATGGGCCTTGGCTTAATGGACTTATCCATGGGCCTTATTCTAACTATCCTAGTAAGTTTCCAAAAATTAACTTAACGAGCTAACTACAGTTATCTATGGAAGTGACCGACACTTTCGTGTTCCTAACATTATTGTTATCACCAGTAGCGTAGATTTATATTTAGTTTAAATAGCTAAAACCAAACATCCTCTCAAATATATGATTTACTTGCTTTCCATAAAATATAAAAATACAAAAATAATCTTCCCTCAATCTTTAGAATTCTGTTAGACCTGATCATGCTTCCCAGGCCTTTTCCTAACCGATTTAAACTCTGAACGATAACAACCCCCTGAGTCTTGCCTATACTACTACTACAACGATTAGGTGCTCTGCCTAGGGAGTTGTAAAACTTCTTGTTGAAGTCTAATGACGACCGCATCACCGACCACATCTCCATAGGTGTCTTTTTCTCAATCGTTGTCGATGGTGACCTATTGATAAGATATGTGGTCGTACATGTCACTTCTACCTAGAAGGTCTTGGGCAATCCAGACTTAATCAATAAACAGCGTACCTTATCCATGAGAGTTCTGTTCATACATTCTGCTAGCCCATTCTGCTGCGGCGTCTCGAAAACTGTCAGATGTCTAGCAATCTCACTCTTAATGCATAGCTGCTCAAACTCCTAGTTACAAAATGTGGAAACTAGAAGGGGGGGGGTATAATAATTTACAGGTTCATTTTCGTTTTAAAAAATTAGCTTTCAAAATACTTATATTCGAGTAGTATGTTTAACCATCCAACAATATGAATCAATCAAGTAAATATCTAAACTAATGGAAAATAACAATTACAACAATATAAGGAGATAAGAGAAGGAACAATCAAACCAAGACACCAAGATTTATAGTGGATCGGCTACGAAGCTCTTCTTCGCCCTAATCCACTCCCTGAGTATCCTACTTGAGATTTCACTATGTCAACAAGCTCTCTTCAGGCGGAGAAAACCGTTTACACGTCGCTTACATTATTTTTCGACACTAAGCTAAATGTCGAGTCCTAATCTTAGCTAGAACCAATCTACCACTTCACAATCAATATACGATCACTATATCTACACTATCCAATTTACACAATATTCAAATCACACAAATACACAAGATAATTACAATCGAGATTTGATACTTAGAAGATAGGAGGAGAGATCATTAATCAACACTTTGTTTCTTGGCGAATACGAGTGTTCTTCTTTTGCACTTGAATGAGAGGGAAGAGATGAGAAGAAGAGATTAGATCACTTGAAACAAGATCAAGAGATGTTAGTAATCAAGATATTTAGTGAGAGAAAGAAAGTTTTTAGAGAGAGAAAGAAGTATGAGAAAATTCGTGCAAAGAGGTCTGATTTTCTGCAAGGAATTGAACAATATTTATAGGCAGGAAAATCCAACGATCACTGGCGGCGGTCTCGGCGGTCCCAGATATATAAGGGGGCCGCCAGGTAGACCACTCTCCCTTTTTTTCTTTTTGTAGGGAAGGTTGTATCTGGTATAGAAGCTTCCGTTTTGGGGGGAAATTTGAATTTTAAATTTTAAGTTTTTAATAAAACTTTTCTTTTAATTAGAAAATATTTTGTATAATTAATTTTGTGAAATTCTTTTGTAAAAATGTAATGGATAAGAGAAAAATATTTTCTTGATCACTAATCATGCTTAATGATTTGTTTGTTCATACCTTAAGTGATTACTAATCTTAGAAATGGAATTTTACAATTAATAATTTGAAAACGTTTAATTTTATCGTAAATGTTTTTACATTTTGTTATTATCAAAACGTTGAGAGGTCAAAAAATATACATAACGTTTTTAGACATTATTTGTATTAACAATCTCCCCTTTTTTGATGATGACAAAATATAAACTCATTTTGTATAAAATTAAAAGTTACAAAATTATTAAAGATTTTTGTTCCATTTCTCGCCCTTTTTGTCGAATTCATAAAGGATGATCGTCGAGTAGTTGTAGGAAAAAAAAATCGACGATATCAAGACTCCCTCTTGATGTATGCTCCCCCTCGTTCGGGGCACCAAGGGATCGATCTTATAAAAATTGTTTGCTACAAAATAAAGTTAGAGATACAAGTGCAAGACAAATATCTTTTAAGAAACACATTAGATTTAAGTCACCCAAAAGAGAGTTTCATTCAACAATCAAGAAACTCATACAATAGCAAATGCAACTAATACATTCATACAACATAAAATAAAACTAGAGCTAATACGAGCTAAGACAAATTCATACGATGTTTGTATGAATCATTACAATAGAAAGTAGATAATCATAAAGTAAAGACATAATAAGGCATAGATCTACACTAGTTGATTCTTAAAAAGTAGAAGATGCCATAATCAAAAGATGAACTTTTTATTATTAGGTGAACTTAAGCTTTTAAGATTGCTCAAATATGGCGAGGAGGTTGTTATTGAGGATGGAAATTGAGTGGAAAGAACAATGATGAGAGATTTGATACGATTAAGGTCATCTTTCAATGTATCAAATAGATTTCGGGTATCCAAGCAACAATGACAAAATTCCGAATGAAAGTCTACTTGATCTAAAGAAGGAGGAGGGATATATGGTGAGGTAGGAGGTAAAGGATTTGTGGGTTCAATAGCTTGTTGGAGAATTATGTCAAGCAGATTTGATAGGTGATGAATTTCATTTAGGTTTTGAGTTGAGTTTTGTAAAGGTGAAGAGTATGAGAGAGAGTTGTTTGAGATAGGAAAGGTGGGAGTAGTCCTAGTTGGTGGAGGAGAAGGTGGTGAGGGAGGAACACCATGACTTGGTCTCCAAGGTTCGAGAATGGCCCTTTGGTATTTTCGTGAGTAGTCACGAGGGGATTTGCTAGAGGATGACATTGATAATTTGAAGAGAAGTGAAAGATTTAGAAGTGAAGATGTGATTGAGATGAAGAAGAATGATGTTTATGTATAGAGGAATTTTGGGAAAGGCATGATATTGGAGAATGAAGATTCTAAGAAGTGTTTTGTTTAGAAAGGAAAGAATGGCTGGACCTAAGGAGAATAGGGTCAGAGTTGCAGAAAAAGAGAAGGCAGGAAAATTTTGTGGTTCCCCTGATGGCGGTCCTGTAAACATCAGGCGGTCCCATATATATTAGGGGGCCACCCTTGATTTTTGGGGACCGTTTATGAATTTTTCCAAAAGTTAATCATTTTTCAGAATAACCTAAATGGGTTGGAAGGATGATTGCGGCATTTCCATTTCTTTAAGAATCATATAATCTAGCTAAGAGAAGAAAATCTCATGTAATGGGGCCAAGTAGAAGCATAGAAATGACATAAATATCCATAAAATGTCATATAGCAAGCATAAAATAATAGTGACAAGGACAAGTTATACACGTACTATAATAAGTGAGATAGAGGTTATTACATAGTAATAATAATAGTACGTATGTTTAGCAATAATACTTAATAGAAATATCTTAAATGGAATTCGAGTCATTACTTGAAACTTCTTCAGAGGATATGGAGATAATTTCTTAAAGATGAGTGGGATGAATCCAAGGTTTCATGGATGGCCAATATGATATATATTTTGATTTTTGTAGATGAGGATTAATTTTGATGAGGTAATCACATAGACGATTTAGAATCATTCCATATTGGCCATTGGAGAGTTGGTTGATTTCTTAATCCTTTCATTAGTTTTGTTAGGAAGTAAGCAATGTTTTAAAGGGAACTCGTCGTTTGAATGCAGGTTACATCTGTGCATGATGATGACAAGAGAAAGTTTGTTGAGGTATTTGTGGAGAGCCAAAAGGCATTATCTTGAATGATTTCATTTGGTGTTGGAGTGTGTGTTTGGTAAGGTGTGTTTGATTCCTGATTGATTCTTAATGAGTCGAGAGATGAATCTTTAGAATAAGAATATTCTCCTTTACATGGAATGAAGAGAATTGAGGCAAATGACTCGAGTGAGAGTTTAAACATTCTTTTTAATGCCTATAATTTTAAAAAGATATTTTGATCATTGTCTCTAGTAATTTCTATTGAAGAATAAAATTTAAGCAGAAATCTCGGAAAAATCTCTTCGTGAAGTTCATATATACTCAGAAGTTTGATAGTTTGAAACATGATTTGAATATTATCATATTTAGTAGACTCAAAAGATACTGGACGGCCTTCATGAATTAGTCTACACTCTAGGTTTTGAATGAAGGGTTTTAATTTATTAGGAATATATTTTTCATTTGAGATTGTTGAAACGTATGATTTTGTGTACCGTAGTTCTTCTTCTAATGTCATTTCACCTAATTAAAAGAGTGCAAATTTTAGTAAGGATTTCTCATTGAAGTAGGTGTCTAGTGTGTGCCTAAGTGTGACAAATGTGGAGTAACGATTAACTCGACCTAAAGAAAAATCTTAAGAGTTAATCCAAACACTCCTTAGTTTAATTTTGCTCATCCAAACATGTCAAAAAATACATATGAATTATGTATCTTGACCTTTATTTATGAGATCATTATGCATGTGTTTGAAAATGTTTTTAAGTTGTATTGACAATGCATAACCATAATTTTATTATGTTCCTAACGTGAGTAATTTGAAAATAAAATTGGGGTTTTGGTTCAAAATCAAATTTTCAACAAATTCATTAATGTATGCAAATCCTATGTCTACGGGAAGCATATTAGTTATACATTGTATCCTAGGAGTCTTAATTGTACAATATTGAAAGAAAAATGAAAAATCCCCAATTTCAATTTTAGTGTTCATCATGAACCCTAGACTCAAATTGAAAGAAAATAGATGAAATGACTTACAATTGATGATCTTTAAGATGTTGTGAGTGATTATAGGTGTTGATTTGATCTTCAATTATAGTTTTAGTGGTTGATTTTGAGTTTTTGGGGTGTTGTGTTCGTGTTTATCGCTGCAGATATGAAAGGGGGTGTTTGTTTTTGTGTTTTGAAAAATTTTAGTTAAGTGTTCAATTTTAGTGTCTGCTAATGGCGGTCCCATATCGCTTGGCGGTCCCAAATATTTTGGACTCAGATTTTGACAACAAATTTAAAATAGGAGTGACATTTTAATTTGCATTTCGCGAATTAAAAATGCTTAAAGTACTTCGGGTGAAGTATTTAAGTTGTCATGACACGGAATAGAACACAGACTAGAATTGAGACAAAAGAAGGAGAAGCGGACTAATGTGATTTATAGAATGTGTTCCATCATTCCTAAACCAAGACGTAGATAGTTAAACGATTCACGTTTAAGGGGTTTCTTAAGAATGTCGGCAATGTTGTCGACGGACGGCACTTTTTCAATTGAGATATGTCCTTTCTGGACATTATCATGATGAAAGTGGTGACGAATTTCGATGTGTTTGGTTCAAAAATATTGCACCGGGTTTTTGCTAAGGTCAATCACGCCTTTATTGTCGCACATGATTGGGACGTCGTCGAGTCGAATGTCGTAGTCGATAAGAGCTTGTTTCATCCATAGTGCTTGTTGACATGCATTTCCGGCGCTTACGTATTCGGCTTCGGTAGTGGATATAGCAAGAGCGGTTTGTTTCTTCGAGAACCAAGATGTCAAACAACATCCCACGAATGTATAAATACCGCTAGTGATATTTCGATCCAGATAATCTCCTGCATGATCAGATTTGACATCTACTACTATTTCTATTGACATGGGGGTTTTCATTGGTTTAGATTCTTCTAAGCCAAATTTCTTAAGTATTTCTTTGATATATTTAGATTGATTAAAGAAAATACCATCTTCTATTTGTTTTATTTGTAGTCCAAGGAAGAAGTTAAGTTCACCCATCATGCTCATCTCGAACTCGTCATGCATGATTTTGGCAAATTCATCACACATGTCTTGACAAGTCGAACTGAATATGATGTCATCAACATATATTTGAACGATGATGAGGTTTGAACTTCTCTTCTTAGTAAAAAGAGTATTATCTACCATTCCCATTTTATATTCATGTTTAATAAGGAAAGCTTGTAATCTATCATACCAAGCTTTGGGTGCTTGTTTAAGACCATATAAAGCTTTCTTTAGTTTATAAACATGATCCGGTTTTTCAAAGTCAATGAATTCTGGAGGTTGAGCCACGTATACCTCCTCATTGATAAAACCGTTCAAGGAATGCTCTTTTTACTTCCTTTTGGAATAGTTAAAAGTCTAAGCACCAAGTTAGCTAATAGTATCCTAAATGTCTCAAGTTCTAGAACTAGGGCATTTTAGTTTCATCCATAATTGATTGCCTCATTGTTGATTTTAGCCTTGAGCAACTAAACCTAGCCTTTTTCGAGAAACAATACCTTTTCTCGTATAACTTATTTTTAAACACCACTTAATTCTATAATTGTCATATTCCTTAGGTTGTGGAAACGAACTCCCAAACATTGTTTAGTAATGAATCTGAATTTTAAACTCTTCTTGCCATAGCGACTATCCAACTATCATTCCATTATGTAAGCTTCATTCACATTCTTTAGGTTCTATAGTTGATAATAAATCATAAGAAGTTACTTTGGATTTTGGGCTTGTGATCTAGGTTCTTAGGTTAAGGTTTCTTATGACATTTTCTAACGGATGGTTCTAGATTCCTTATTATTGACTCTATTTAGTTTAATCTCTAAGTTTCATCCACGATGTCATTCATCTTTGTTTTTTCTTTTTGGTAACTTAATTGTTCTTCTTCTTTCTAAGTCATCATCCACCAGTTGGGGTGACCTGTCTTAAGGGTGGTGGTGTTTCATCGAATGTCTGTTTAAGTGATGCTTTGACTTTCCTAGTATGTTTATTTTAGGTTGTTGTAGGCTGTACTATTTTTGAGGGAGTAACTAAAAAAGAGCCTTGTATGACTTTTGGTCAAAACTTTGTTAGGTACAGTCTTTAGTGTTTAAAGATGATGCATTTGCTTCCAAATACTCTAAAGTAATCTAAAGGTAGGTTTACTACCTCTTAAAAGTTCGTAGGGTGTTTTTTTCCTAAGTTGGCTCTTAATTAGAATTTGGTTGAGAAGTTTATTGATGTGTTACTGCGGTACATTCAAAACTTTTGTTACCGGGGTAACGATTTTGGTCATTCAACATGGGTCTACTCATTTCTTGAAGGTGTACTATTTTTTCTGTCAAACCACGCCATGTGATTGAGGTGTGCCGTGGAGCTATAAAGTTTTGGGTATATTCCTTTGATTTCAAAAACTACTCAAATTGCACCTCATTATCAAGTGCCCTATCGTGGTCGGTTCTTATTGTCTCTTTTGTACTCCCTAATGGCGATTTGAATTTTCTTATTATTTATTTGAAATTGATCTTCTAAGGCTTCGGTTTCTGTCCTTTTTAGGAAGCTAGTCCAAGTTATACCTTGAATAGTATTCTCTTGGGACTTAGGTGTATGTAGCTGTTGCCTCCGTTATACGCCGGATGGCTGAGGGACGAAGAGGATGCATTAGGGTTGGTGTTCTTAGCTTCTGTGGCGGGGAGTCTTGTGTCGGAGCAGTTGTCGTGCTGGTGCTTGCGGTCGTTTTTGGCCATGCATCACAGAAGTGTTGTAGTCTAACGGTAGCTTTAGGTTAGTTGTAGTACGATTGGCCGGTGTTGATTTCGTGGGAAGGAGCCGTCGTAGAGGGGCGGGTCTTAATAGTACGTGGACAATGTGGGGGTGGGGAGCTGATAGAGGGGAGTGTACTTTGGGGGGGAGGGAGGCGGTGGGACCGTTGGGATGATCTGTGTTGAAGGGAGGAAGTTAGACAAGGTAAGTGGTAAGGTAATGAAGGTGGTTGGGGTTAGGGGATGGGGATGTGTTTGGGTGAGTATTAGGGTGGAGGGGGCTGGGGAGGGGGGTGGGGGCGAGGGGAGGGGGGGGGGGTGCGGGTGGGCTGGAGGGGGGCGGGTAGGGGGAGCGGGGGCGGGTCGCGGATCAGGGGGGGGGTGGCGGTGGGTGGGGAGGAGGGGGGGGGGGGGCGGTCGGCGGGGGGGGGGGGTGGGGGGCGTGGGGGGGGGGGGGGGGGAGGGGGGGGGGGGGGGGGGGGGGGAGCGGTGGGGGGTGGGTGGTGGGGGTGGCAGGGCGTGGGGCTGGGGTGGGCAGAGGGGGGGGGGTGGGGGGGGGGGGGGATTGGGGGGGGGGGGGGTGGGGGGGGGGGGGGGGGGGGCTGGGGGGGCGGGGTGGGTGGGGAGGGGGGCGGGGCGGGGGGGGGGAGGTGCGTGGGGGAGGGGGGGGGGGGGAGAGGGTCGCGGTCTGGGGGGGGGCAGGGGGGGGGGAGGGGTTGGGGGATGGGGGTAGGGGAGGGTGGGGGGGGGGGTGGGGGGGGGGAGGGGGGGGGCGGGGGTGGGGGGGGGGTGGGGGGGGGGTGGGGGGTGGATGGGGGGGGGGGGGGCGTAGGGGGGGGGAGGGTGGGGGGGGGGGGGGGGAGGTGTGCGTGGGGGGGGGGGGGGGGGGGGGGGGGTGGCGGGGGAGGGCAGGGTGTGTGCGGGTCAGGGGGGGGAGGGGCGGGGAGGAGGACGGTAGGGGGACGGGTGGAGGGGGGGTGGGGGGGGGTGGGGGGGGAGGGGGGGGGGGGCGGGGGTGGGGGATGCGGGGGGCTGGGGGTAGGGGGGGGGGGGGCGAGGGGGAGGGGCCGGGGGGGGGGGTTGGAGGGGGTGGGGGGGGGAGAGGCGGGGCGCGGGGGGGCAGGAGGGGTTGGGGGAGCTGTGGGGGGGGGGGAGGAGGGTTGCGGGGGGGGGGGTGGGGGGGGGGGCCGGGGGGGGGGAAGGGAGTGGGGGGGGGGGGGGGGTGGGGGGGGGGGGGCGGCGGGGGGGGCGGAGCGGGGGGTGGGGAGGGGGGGGGGGTGGGGGAGGGGGGGGGGGGGGTGGGTCGGCGGGGGGGGGGGGGGGGGGGGGTGTGGGGCGGGGGGGGGGTGGGGGGGGGGGGGGGGGTGGAGGGGGGGCGGGGGGAGGGGTGGGGGGGTGGGGTGGGGCGTAGTGGCGGGGGGTGGGGGGCGGGGGGGGGGGGGGGGGGGAGGGGGGCGGGGGGGGGCGGGTGGGATAAGGGAGGGCGGGTGGGGGAGGGGGGGGTTGGTGGGGGGGGGGGGTGGGGGGGGGGAGGCGGGGGTCGGGGGGGGGGTGGGGAGGGGTGGGGGGGGGGGGGGGGGGGGGGGGGGGGGGGGGGGGGGGGGGGGGCGGGGGGGGGCGGGCGGGGGGGGGGGGGGGGGGGGGGAGGGGGGGGGGAGGGGGGGGGTGGGCATGGGGGGGGGGGGGGAGAAAGGGGGGGGGGAGTGAAGGGGGTGGTGGCAAGGGGGAGGGGGGGGGGGGGGGTGTGGGGTAAGGAGGGGGCCGGGAGCGGGGGGGGAGGAGGAGGGCGGGGGGGGGGGGGGGGGGCGGGGCGGGGACGGGGGGGGGGGGGGGGGGGGGGGGGGGGGAGGGAGAGGGGGGGGGGGGGTGGAGGCGGGGGGGGGGGGTGGGGGGGGGGGGGCGGAGGGGGGGGGGTGGGGGTGGGGGGCGGGGCAGGGGGGTGGGGGGGGGTGGGGGGGGGGCGTAGGTGTGAGAGGGGTGGGGGGGGGGGGGGGGGCGGGGGGGGGTGGGGGCGGTGGGGGGGGGGGGGGGGGGGGGTCGGAGGGGGGGGGGGGGGGGGGGGGGGGTGGGGGGGGGGGGGGGCGAGGGGGGGAGTACGGGGGGGGGAGCAGGTGCGGGGGGGGGGCGGAGAGGCGGGGGGCGCGTGGGGGGGCGGGGAGGGGACAGGGAGGGGAGGGAGGTGGGGGGGGGGTGGCGGGGGGGGGAGGGGAGGGGGGGGGTTCGGGGGGGGAGGGCGGGGGGAGGGGGGAGGGGGAGCGGGAATCGGCGGGGGGTGGGCGGTCGGCAGTAGGGTGGCGGTGGGGGGGGGTGGGGGGGGGAAAGGAAGGGGGTGTGGGGAGAGGGGAGGGGAGGGGTGGGGGAGGGGGTGGGGGGGGTGGGGCGGAGGGGGGATGGGGGGGGGTGGGGGGGGGGGAGGGGGGGGGTGGGGGTGGTGGGGGGGGGGGGGGGGGGGGGTGGCGGCGGGGGGGGGGGGCGGGGGGGGGTCGGGGGGAGTGGGGGGGGGCGGGAGGGGGGGGGTAGGGGCAGGGGGGTGGGTGGGGGGGAAGGGGGGTGGGGGGGGACGTAGGGGCGAGGGTGGGGAGGGGTGGGGGGTGGGGCGGTAAGGTGGGGAGGGCTGGGTCGGGGGTGTGGGGGGGGGGGGCGGGGGGGGGGGGGGGGGAGTGGGGGGGGGGTGGGGTGGGAGGAGGGAGGGCGGGGCGGGTGGGGGGGGGGGGGGTTGGGGGGGGGGCGGGGGGGGGGGGGGGGGGGGGTGGGGGGGGGGGGGGGTGGGGGGGGCGGTACGGGGCGGGAGGGGGGGGGGGGGGGGTGGAGGGGGGGGGACGGGTAGGGGGGCGGGGGGGGCGGGGGGGGACGAGGGGAAGGGGGGGGGGGGGCGGGGCGGGGCGGGTGCGGGGGGGGGGGGGGTGAGGGGGTGGGTGGGGGGGAGGGGGGTGGGGGGGGGGGGGGGGGGGGGGGTGTTGGGGGGGGGGGAGGCGAGCGGGGTGGGGGGATGGTGGAGGGGGGGGGGGGGGTGGGGACGCGCGGGTGGAGGGGGGGGGGGGGGGGGTGGGGGGGCGGGGGGGCGGGGGGGGGGGGGGGGGGGGGGGGGGGGGGGGGGGGGGGGGGGGGGGGGGGTGGGGGTGTGGGTGGTCGGAGGGGGGAGGGGGGGGGGGGGGGTGGGGTGGGGGGGGAGGAGAGGGGAGCGGGTTGGGTTCGGGGTTGTGGGGGGGGGGGAGCGGGGGGGGAGGGGGGGGGTGGGGGGTGGGGGGTGTGGGTGGGGGGGTGGGGGGGGGGGGGAGGGGGGACGGTGGGAGGGGGCGGGGATGGGTGGGTCGGGGGGTGGGGGGGGGGGGGGGGGGGGGGGTGGGGAGCGCGGGGTGGGGGGGGGTGGGGGGGTGGGAGGTGGGTCGAGGGATGGGGGGGGAGAGGGGGTGGGGGGGGGGGGGGGGCTGGGGAGGGGGAGGGAGGTAGGG
>BQNB010012165.1:0-55000 GCA_026074375.1 Tanacetum coccineum | reverse complement strand
AACCGCGAGGTTGATTTTGTCGACCAATGTTTCTTTTTGGTTGTGGTGTTTTAGGACGATGATAATTATTTATGACTCTTCTAGGTGGTGGAGTTTTTGATCTAAATTTTGGTTTTGAAAATCCAACTCTGGGTTTTGACAATGGCTTATAGAATTGCTTAACTTCATTATCACTAGCAATGGGAACTTTTACATTGTTTACTATTATGTGTTTTGGTCTAGGGCCCAAAATAGATTTTTGAAAGGACACACTTTTCTCAGATGCAGGTGTGGTTCCTGGTGGCGGTCCCATATTTACTTTGGGGGCCGCCTGCACATTAAGGGGGCCACCCATATTTATGGGACCTCTATCAGAGGACGCCTTTTTCTGAGCTTTCACAAAAATTTTATTTCCTTAGTTCCACTAGATGATGCTTCAAATGAATTAAACCCTAAACCTAATTTTTCACTGAAGGGTTTTTGACTATTTAACATTTCATTTAAGCAATGTGTACTCTTTTCGAATCTATTTAATCTAATGGATTCTTCTTTGAGTTTTTCATTCTCAATTTTATGTGTATGACATTTTACACAATCGAGATCAACTCCCTTGTTTTTCTCGAGTGTAGACAATTTAGCTTTTAATTCTCTAAGCTTATTTTCTAGACTGTTTCTAGTATCTTTTAATCTTTTGTTCTTAGTCATTATTTTTAGACTCATTTTGCATAATTTGTCATATTCGTTATCTAATGCTAAATCATCAATTGATGAGTTTTCATCACTAAAGTAAGATGAATCGGAACATACCTCATTTGGTGCGTGAGCTACGAGACACATTTCGTCTTTGATCTTCTCATCATCTTCTTCACCGCTATCACTCCAAGAACCTCTGACAAACGCTCTTTGGTTCTTGTCTTTCGGTGGTTCACCGCATCTAAAGCATTTTCTATTGCTTTTACCGTTCTTGTCATCACGTATTCTTTGGAATGTCTTTTTGTTGTTTCGAGGTTGTCTCACAAATCTTCCTCTTCTCTTAAAGAACTTTTTGAAGTCTCTCACTGCCATGGCGTACTCTTCGTCTTCACTTCTAGAAGTCGAACACTCTTCATCACTAGATTCTTTCTTAGCCTTTAAAGCAAGAGATTTCCTTTCAACTTTTGCTTTGACTATTTTGGAATCTTTCTTAATGATCATTTCATGAAATTTGAGGTTCTCGATAAGTTCATCAAGAGATAGTGATGTTCTCCATTTAGGATATAGAGCCCTAAGAAATTTCCTAACATAGTTCTTGCTAGAATAACCTTCATCAAGAGCTTTTAGACTAGTAATAATTGTATTAAATCTAGCAAAAGCACTATTTATAGATTCGTCTTTGGAAATGACGAATTGTTCATATTGTTGAACCAAAAGGTCGATTTTATTATCTTTGACTTGATTATTACCTTGGTGGGTGATTAACAATGTTTTCCAAATTTCTTTTGCCGTATTACACATGAAAATTCTTTCATATTCTTTTCTAGGCAAAGAATTATAAATAACCATTTTCGCTTCATTTTTTTCGCAAGTCTCTTTTTGAGATCATCGGTTTGTTTTCAAAAGGGATAACCTCATCTAGTTTGGTTTCTGGATTTTGTACAATAGGTTGAAAATCACCATTGGTAATAACATGCTAAAGATCTAGATCTTTTGATTTAACATATGTCTCGAATCTATTTTTCCAAAAACTATCGCTTTCAAAAAGTGGTGGTCTTTGCATAGATTGCCCTTTTAGATATTTCGGAATCCATAGATCGATCCAAGCTTTAAAATACAGTATATTTTAAAAATCTTAAGTGACCTTGGCTCCTGATACCAATTGTGAAAACTAGAAAGGGGGTTGAATTGTTTACAGGTTCGTTTTTGTTTTAAAAGCTTTGCTAACAATGACAATAATATGAGAAGATAAGGATAGGAACAATCAAACCAATACACCATGATTTATAGTTGTTCGGCTACGAAGCTCTTCTTTACCCTACTCCACTCCCTGAGTATCCTACTCGAGATTTCACTATGTCAACAAGCTCCCTTCAGGCGGAGAAAACCGTTTACACGTCGCTTACGTTATTTTCTGACACTAAGCTAAATGTCTAGTCCTAATCTTAGCTAGAACCAATCTACCACTTCACAATCAATACACAATCCCTAGATCTACACTATCGTATTTACACACAATTTGAATCATACAAATACACAAGATAATTACAATAGAGATTTGGTACTTAGAAGAAAAGAGGAGAGATCACTAATCAATACTTTGTTTCTTGGCAAAAAACGAGTGTTCTTCTCTTGCACTTGAATGAGAGGAAGAGATGAGAAGAAGATATTATATCACTTGAAACAAGATCAAGAGATGTTAGTGATCAAGATATTTAGTGAGAGAAAGAAGGTTTTTAGAGAGAGAAAGAAGTGTGAGAAAATTCATGCAAAGAGGTCTGATTTTCAGCAAGGGGTGGACCAGTATTTATAGACAGGAAAAACCAACGTTAACTGACGGCGGTCCCGGCGGTCCCAGATATATAACGGGGCCGCTAGGCCTATAAAGGGGTCGCCAAGTAGACTCCGCTCCCTTTTTTGTCTTTTTGTGAGGAAAGTTGTATCTTGTATAGAAGCTTCCATTTTGGGGGGGGGGGGGGAATTTAAATTTCAAATTTTAAGTTTTTAATAAAACTTTTCTTTTAATTAGAAAATATTTTGTAAAATTAATTTTGTGACAATATTTTGTAAAAATATAATGGATAGGAGAAAAAATATTTTCTTGATCACTAATCATGCTTAATGATTTGTTTGTTCATACCTTAAGTGATCACTAATCTTAGAAATGGAAGTTTACGATTAATAATTTGTAAACGTTTAATTTTATCGTAAACGTTTTTACATTTTGTTATTATCAAAACGTTGAGAGGTTGAAAAATATAAATAACGTTTTTAGACATTATTTGTATTAACAAAAAGGCTTTCCTAAAGAAACCGATAACATCCTAGGATCTATAACCGAACTAATGTCCTCTACAATCATGAAATCCGAGGCATATGTGAAGTTCCCTACGAAGATAGGCGTTCCTTTAACTCTTCCCATGAAGTTGTTAATTCCACTAGGACTCTTAGAATCTTTCCTAGGTTTGAGTGGGGTTGTCATTATCCAATTATAGCAGCCTCTACTCATTATGTTTAGGGGAGAATCTAGGTCAGTGTAAGCTCTTCCAACATGAACGTGCCCTATGTTACATGGTATCTTACGGTTCAAGGGGTTTCCTTCTACAATGATAGGGTTACTCACAATCATAGATGAGAATGGGGAACTCATTAGATACTTATGATATGCTAGTTCGCTCTTAGTTAGAAATTGGTTAAAGTGATCTCCCTCAAATTCTTCCTCTCCTAAAACATCATCATTCTCATCTAACTCTACTTAACTAAGGTAATCATTATTCTTAATTAGTTCGATGAGCATCACATCACTATCATTTTCTTTCTTACAAACAACTCTAGAATAAGATGATTGGGTTTTTTAATTCAATGATTCTAGGATTGAGTTGACTTTAAAAACTTTTTCAATTAAGAATGAGGGTGAAACATTGGGTCGTGAATTAGTATTATCCATTTTGAAGGTTGGTTTGAGAGCAATTTTACGAACAAAAACACGAAGAAAAGATAGACTAAAAGAAAGCTAATAACAAGAAATAAAAATCTCACTTGAAAGGATTCAAGCGAGTAGATCTAAGATAAATAAAATTCAGAACCTACGTTATTCACCGACAGCGGTGCCAAAAACATTGATAAGCATTGTAAATCCCACTTCAGTTTTGCAACTCCCTAGGCAGTGTACCTAACCGTTGTAGTGTAGTATAGGCAAGACACGGGGGTTGTTATCATTCTCTAGCGGAATAGCTCTATGAAGGTCCAAACTAAATATAACTAAGATCTAGGAGATTGAAAGAAGATTTATATTTTTATATTTTATAAAAGCAAGTAAAATCTTAGTTTTTGAAGAGGTTGGTTTTAAAACTAATATTTAATTAATTAAACTAATCTAATGATAAGAATTTGTATGATAAGGGAGTCGTGTTTACTTAATCATGCATGATCCTTGATATGCTTTTCCTAACTCTATTGCCTTGTCACACTTGTGATGTATATGTAAGTATTTCCGAGAAGCATGACGAATTACAAAAAAACGCCATCTACGTGATAACTTGCTAGGGCAACACACATGTAAGGTAGTATAAAGACTATTACATGGCCCCTAAGGAGATATACGCGCATTAAAATACTTAAAGGGGATTATCCACATATGGGTAAGGTAGTATGAAGATTGTTACCTATGGAATCCTTTCTACACAATCATGTCGCTCTAGATCTTTGATACAATTAAGTAACTAGGGTTTTAGAGTCTAAACATGCATACACATCAACACGAAGCAATATAATTAAGATCTACATATCAATTCACATGCAATCATAAGCAAACACTTAAATGATCTAGCCTAGCATGGTCAAGATAGAGGAAGCACAAATATCAATCAAACAATAAGACATATTGAAAGATAAAGGATAAAAGAACTTCACTATATTGAATCAAGCAATTAGAGATGATATAGAAGGGTTGGGAAACCTTAAAATATTCTCAAAATCTGGTACACCTCATCATGGGACCTTACTCCATTCAAAGTTTTTAAGTCTAGGTATGGTGCGAGGCATCCGAAAGATGTAAGTATCAAAGATCCTACTAAATGAGATTAAACCCTTAGGGCAATCGTATTCTAATTAAGTAACAGCTCTAAAGGTTCTTCCCATCATAACATCCGCCATATCACTTATTATAAATTCTCCTATGTCCTCTAATACCACAAAGTCCGTAACGTAAGTGAAACTTCCAACAAACACATAAACATCCCTAACAATAGCAACCAAGTCCTTCCCATACTTTCTAGTCCTTCTACCATTATATTGTTATAGGCTTTATGCATGATAATGTTTATTGGAAAAAAGGGGTCAAAGTAGGCAACAAACTTCCTAAAACCGATCATACATGAGAATGCTAAGTCCTCTCTATCAAAAATGTTAATTATCCTATTAGGGTAAAAATTTCCCGTATTCCCATACTTATCTAATTCATTAAGCACTTCCCCATCATCTGACTCATCATATGAGTCCAAGAAGGGAGAAACAAGGGGTGTATCAATTAATTTATCTTCAGACTCAAGGTCATCCATGTAGATTTCATTGGGTAGAATTGTATGGTCAACATTTTTTAGGTGAGAATCGATCATGCCTGATATTGCACGGAGCTCATTGAGCTCTTGGGTGATCCTAGCATGGAGACCATTTGGTGGGACGGGTACAAATGGATTCGCGTTCTCCATAATGAAGAATGGAATAGTTAAGTAGGAATGACAAAACAAAGAACACAAAGAAAAGATAGACTACAAGAAAGCTAATTGACAAAAAATATGTTAGCCTTAATTTTATTAAGTCAAACAAGAATGTTATCGGTCATCTTAGTTTTTATTAGTCTTTGTTTGTAATAGGCTAGTCGGGTTTAACGGGCTTGGACATTAAGTTATTATTGTCCACGTTTCAAGCCAAAACCCAATAACTAGCCAAGCCTGACCTATTAGCAAAGCTCATACGTGTACTTGTTGGCATGGACTATAAATACACCTCCACCTCATGTGGTGAAGGGTGTTGGTTACCATTTCTCACATAGTGTAATCTTCCATTCTTTTTCCACTATTTTTTCTTTCTCTCTCTAGTTTCTTATTTAGTTTGGCTTATAGCTTTTTGGTATGCTTATTATGTCGCGTTATGGATTAAGTATTTGGGATAACATTTGATATCAATCGTCATGGGGTTTTAGGTGATTCGATTTGTGATTTATATAGCTTATTTTGAAGCCTTTATATAGCTTTTTGGTTTGTCATATTCTAAATACGCTTGTTTAGTCAAAAACCTTGGTACTTTCTTGTCTTAAATCCATCATAGCTCATTCGTGAATCTTTTTCATTACAAAAATCAAAGCTTTTAGCTTTATTTTTTTGTCAAATCACTCGAAAAAATGGTAAAATTTTTGGTGTTAAAAGTGTTAAAGTTTGTGTTTTTATGTTTAATATAGCTTAGATATAGTTAGTTTTGCAAAAAGAATCAAGAAAAAAGATCAAAAAGTGTGTTTTAGGTGATTTTAAATGTTAAGTTTTGTTTTTTGAATTATGAGAAATAATTTTTTTGAATTGTGAGAAATATGTTTTTGAATTGTGAGAAATATGGTACAGGTTTGTGCGAAATATGTTTGTGCGAAATATGTTTGTGAGAAATATGTCACAGGTTTGTGCGAAATATGTTTGTGAGAAATATGTTTGTGCGAAATATGTTTGTGAGAAATATGTTTGTGCGAAATATGTTTCTGAGAAATATGTCACAGGTTTGTGCGAAATATGTTTGTGAGAAATATTTTTGTGCGAAATATGTTTGTGAGATATAAGTTTGTGCGAAATATGTTTGTGAGAAATATGCCTAAACTTTGTAAAATCCCGTGATTTAAGATCTTTATCTTGCGGTTTCAGTGTCTGATTCATATTTAGAGCTTCTTATTTAGACATTCAAAGACTAGTATCTCAACAATCATCTCAAAAGCTCAAGTGCTTCAAATGCAATAACAAACCACAATTACATTCACTTCATAAACTTAAGATCCGATATCCATTCATAACAACATCAAAATGTCAAATACCAATAACGATATGCAAACTCAAACATCAAGTGCTCTTCACAATGACATAATTTCTTCGTGTTCAATTTCAAAAGATCAAGAGATCCAACGACTTCAAGAGAAGGCACGACTCTCAAAAGGAGGTTGAATGAAAGGTATTAAAGCACTTCAGTCACACTTCACGTCTCTCTCAGATGATTTAAAAGACTTTGGTAGTGTATCTACATTCAAAAGAACATTCTCCCAGGACATGGATTTACTAGAAAAGCATATTACCAGAGAAATACTTCATGAGTTTGATTGCAAGACTGCTTTGACAAAACTCAGATCAATGCTTGAAAATACCTTCAATTCAAAATTAAGAGAATGCCTTCAGAACTATATTGCATTGGAAACTTACTCTGTCAAAGATACGATAATCGGTGACATGGATTTCAATAAGAAATATATGATCGAAACAATTCTTCATCAACAAGAGATTCAAAAACTCTTGACTGAAAAGAAGCTGCTGCTGACATAAGAAGTCCAGCCAAATACCATTCAAGCATTCAATGTTGATTCAGTCGTCATGGAAAACACTTGCTCTGGGAAAGAAAACAGTAGTTCAGACACTGCATTCAGCAAATCAGTGAAGGAAAGCAGCTTGGATTCTAAAACAAAAGGTATGCATGCAATCAAATACAAGATGTCAAAAGCAAAAGAGAGATGCATGACATATTTTCGATCACTTCATTCACACCTTTAAGTTCTTTCTAAAGAAGATGTAAAAGGCACCCGTATCGAGCATGGATTCAAAGGGGCATTTATGTCACTCTTTGGTTAAGATGATGATACTTTTACAAGTATGATGTTCCTCAACATAGATCAACTACAAAAGCAACTTGACAAAGACGAATTTCAAGAAGATAGATCCATGGCTGCCTTTTGGGTGCTTAACAGATAATTTCAGCAGTTCATCGATTCGCAGTTTTCCCTAGATTATGACAGTCAAAGGACAGACAAGTATTTTGCTGAATACACTGGAATGAAAGTTAAACAGTTCAGAGAAATATTACTTAAACACATGGGTAATGTTAAGAAGTATGTTGCTGAAAGAACACGACACAAAAGTCTGTATGACATAAGGGTGAATAAAAGACAAATGCAGACGCAAGAGAGTATGGTTGATTTGGGTAAAGCATTGGATGTTGGTTTGGTTGTCATAGAAAGCAGTGGGACAGAATCAAAAGTGCAAGATGAAAGCAGCAGGTCAGGGAATGATACAGATGTTGATGATGCAGATATCAGACCCATATATGATGAAGAGCCAATGGCTGAGGTACAATTGACTTCTGAATGTAATATCTTTGCTACATGACAACAACATACTGAGAAACCTGAATTCAATAATGAAGGAGGAGTTGACCAAAAATGCCAGGTTAAAATTCCTATGCTTGATTCATCACTTGATAACAAGACAACTGAATTTTCAAACCAATCTCTCAAGTTTGAAAATATTTGTCTCAAAAAGACCGTTGCCCAATTTCAAAAAGAATTTTCAAGAATGGAAGCACATTGTATTGCTCGTAAACTTAAATATCAAAATCAATCTTCAAAATCAGGGCAACATGGTCAAATTTTGAAAGTAAAAAGTAAAGAAGCCAAGATTAAACATGACATAGATGTAATTGAAACAATAAACATCGAACTCGAACATAGTGTGGCTAAATTACTTGCAGAGAATGAGCATTTACATAAAGAAAATGAGCCTTTGAAACATACATACAAAGATCTTTATGATTCTATCAAAAAGACATGAGTTCAGACCAAAGACCATAATGACTCTCTAATTGTCCAACTGAACAATAAGTCTATTGAAAATGCTGATTTGCAATCTCAGATTCAGGAAAAGGTTTTTGCAATTGTGGCTTTAAAAAATGAATTAAGAAAGTTAAAAGGAAATACTGTAGATACTAAGTTTGCAAAACCAGCAATCTTGGGAAAACCGGTTTTACAATCACTCAAAAACCAATCAGTTGTTAGACAACCGAATGCGTTTAAAAATTGAATGGCCTATAATTTCAAAACCATAGTTTGCCTCCCAAGTTGATGTGAAAAACAATTTGTCAAACCCAGTCACTCACCATTATTTGCCAAAAGGAAGAGATTATGCTTTTGCAAAACCTCATCACGTGATTGCATCTCGCGACTCTAGGAATAGTTCTAAGAACATGCCAAGATTTAGTTCAAATTACATGGTCATAATCACTATCTAGAGGAAGCTAAAAAAAGACATAAGAAAGAGATAGGAATTCAACAAGTAGGGTGATGTATCCTGCTAGGTTACAAAACACTACTAATGGTAGCAAACCAAAACCTAGGAGCAACAATCAAACATCTAGGAGTTTTCCTACATCTAAGAATAGTTGCATAACAATTACAGGTGTTCCCAAAGTAGATCACTCTAAGAATTCTAGTTCTTTTCTGGATTCCAAACACTTTGTTTGTTCTACATGTCATAAATGTATCTTTAATGCAAGTCATGATGCTTGTATAACAAAATTCCTGAAAGAGGTGAATTCGCGTGCTAAGATTCAATCCCATAAGACTAGAAACAATAACAAACCCGTAGAACAGAAGAGTCATACTCAAAAACCTGTAAAGCAGATCTTCACAGGTGATAGATTTTATCTCAACAAGTCTTCCACTGTGTATGAGAAAACATCTCCTAGATTTTATCTTAGGTGGAAACCCACGGATAAAATTTTCAAATTTGTTGCTCTTAGGTGGATTCCTACAGGAAATTTATTCGACTCTTGGACAAGCAAGGTTGACTGTAAACCCCCACATGGTTCCAATGTAGATATCTCTAAAATTCATAAATGCAAACAAACTCTGGATTTAAGTGCAGGCACATCAATTAATGTTCAAAAGGAACAAAGTATTGATTTAAGTGAAGGTACATCATATAATGTCAACAAGGAAAATCTCAAAGTGTGGCTGCTGAAAAAGTTGATATCTCAGAAACCAGTGTTATAGTGGATTCACAACTGATGAAGAAGAATAATGACGTTTGAACAACACGGTTCAAGCCTCGAACCTCAATGTCAAATGACTTTTGAACACAACAGTTCAAGCCTCGAACTTAAGTGTCAAAGAATGATGTTTGAACAACTCGGTTCAAGCCTCGCACCACAACGTCAACAGAAGTTCCTACAGCATATATGATAGTCATGACGTCAATCATAGAGTTAGAAAGTATATTCGGTCCTTTGTTCTATGAATATTTCAATGGAGAAAATCAAGTTGTTTCACTATTACTACTGTTGATGCATCTGATAAATGTCAACAACAACCAGATTTAACTTCATCTACTTCACCTCTAGCAACAACTGTCATTGTTGATGGAAACTTTGACTTGTAAATATTTTTGTTTTTCTGTTTATTTTGATTTATAAATATTTTTGAAAAACAAAATACAAAAATATAAAACCAAGAAAAATAAAATACAAAAATATAAAATCTAGAAAAACAAAACATAAAATAAAAAAAATTTCAAAAATACCAAAAAGAATCTTCTCGACATGTCTCTTGGAATTGATAACATTTACATATCTAGAAATGTCGATTAACACTGACACGGGTGTGTAAATGAAGTTCGAGCAAGAGTTCAAACGCTTTAAAACACGTCATTTCTAAATTTTCTCCATGACTTATGTACATTTCAGTGCATAACTCGGACCTTGTTAGCCGTGTTTTTTAGTAAAGTGATGGTCATTATCAATCCCGAGCCTTGTATAAGAAAACGTAGTTTTACAGGAATTACTCTAAGCTAGTTGGGCCTTAGTGTCAGGCAAAAAATTAGTAAGTGGTTCGGCCCAACCACAATGCAAACAAACCCATGAAGGGTTTTATCCCTTGTAACTATATAAAGCCCTCTCCAAGTATGGAGAGGGTGTTGCTTCTCATTTTCTTTTCTAGTGCAAGTAACCATCTTTATTTTTCTCTCTTTGTCTCTCTCTCTAGTTCTTTCTCTCTCTAAAATCTCTTATCTTATTTTGTGTTTAAGGTGATAAAATGATATCATTCTACATGTGGTATCAAGAGCCAATGTTTGGTTTAGTGGTTTGTTGTGTGCTTATTAGAGCTTATTACTTTGGCTTATTGTTCTTATTTTTTCGGTTATTTTTTTTTGTTTGTTAACAATTTTAAAAGAAAAAATGGCAAAAACGTTTTGAGTTTTGTTTACTATCGTCATAACACTTCTTTAAAAACAGTAACACATCTTCTAATCATTTGTTTCTGCTCCACTTTGTAGTTTTTCAACTTTGTTGTCTGTTTTTTTAAATTCTGTTTTGTTTTCTTTTTCTTCTTCTCTCGTTTTAGTTTCTATTGTATCTGTTGTAGTAAGAAAAAAAACAATGACGACAAAGATTTGATTTGGTGTTCATTGTTGAGGTCTACGACAAGATTGCACAAGTCGACGGTACAAAAATGTGCATTCAAGGTGTTTGATGTTTTGTTACAACCGATCTATTTCATATCTTCAAAGTGCCGATCTAGTTCAATTCTTTCAAAGTGCCGATCTAGTTCAAATCCTTCAAAGTGCCGATCTAGTTCATATCTTCAAAGTACCGATCAAGACACTTTTTAAGACAAACCGATCTAGCAGTTTCTTTGGGAACCGATCTAAACTAATGTCTAGTGTGAACCGAACTAAACTATGAACCGAACTAACTCAAACAAGGGCAAATTCTACACGTTTAAGTAATTTTTGAGTTTTTGGTTTCGCGTGTCATTCAACGACGGGACTTAAGACATACACCGTTGTGATTGTGACTCATTTTCGATCAACGTGTTATATTTAGTTTTTGCCGACGATAACTGATCGAGATCATAAGTTTAGAATCATATTCGAACCCTAAATTACAATTTTAAAAAACGTAAGTGATAATATTTTAGAGGGAATAAAACGCATTAATTATCAAGTTTGGAAAGTTGGCACATGCAACCCCTCATCTCCAACATCATTTTCAAACTCAACAATCATTAACAAAAGCTCAGGTGCTTCATCAACAACAACGATTTCAACCACAATTAATTATTGTTTTACGGTTTCTTCTTGATTTTGTGAAATCCCACAAAAGATTCAATTCTTTTCTCGGTTTAAATCTAAGATTTGTAAAATCCCGTGAACGTCAATTGGTTTCAATCCACAACAACAATCACTTTACCCACTAAAGATCCTTGTTTATCATTTCACATCACTTTTGCAATGTCGACTCAACAAGACATTTATGCATCCGGTTCCGAAAACCACCCTCCTATGCTTAACAAAGAGAACTATGTTCCATGGTCATCACGTCTTCTCCGGTATGCTAAGAGTAGACCAAATGGAAAGTTAATCTATAATTCCATTATGAATGGTCCATATGTCAGACGAATGATTCCTGAACCAGGTGATACAGACCGTGAAGTTCCTGTTAATGAAACCTTTCATGAGCAGACAGACGATGAACTCACTGAGAAGGAGCTTAAACAAGTTAAAGCCGATGATCAAGCCATTTAGACTATTCTTCTCGGTCTTCCTAAAGACATCTATGCTGCTGTTGACAGTTGTGAAACTGATCAAAGAGCTAAACAACTTGCAAAAACATAAGATTCGCTTGCACTCATGGTAAATTCCAACAATCCTTTCAATTATCCAGTGTTTCATTGGTATGTGCTTAATTACACATACCATTTACCTAGGAAAACATGCTTAAAAGACTAAAAACATACCAAGAATACATTGTATTTGTGTGTTTTGCATTTGTATTGTGCAGGTAACGGATATCTAAGAAAAGGACAAAAACGAAGCCAAAACCGACAAAACCAAGCACGGGAATGGAAAGAGCGTGAAAAAGTCAAAGTCAAGTCAACCAGTCAAAAAGTCAAAGGCAAAAAGTCAACAGTCAAAGTCAACAAGTCAAAGACGAAGCCGATATCGAAGAAATGGGCCAACCCGTACCCATCTAATGGGCCGGGTCAGCCCATTAAACCTTTATCATAAGCCTTAAAGCTTTTAATCCATTATTAATAAGCCTAAAAGTCCAAGTCCATTTTATAATTTACCCGGCCCAATCCTAAGCCCAAAACCACTTAGACATAACACTGTTATGTCCATTAACCCTTTAACCCTTTACCCCTATTTTTCATTACACAATTAGTCCTTAGGGACTAACACCTTTAGCCCCCATAGCCTTTAACTCTTACACCACAAGTCCCCCATCCCTTAACACCGTTACCCTGTTCACCCAAAACAAATTTTCCTGCCACTACTATTCATCCATCCTCTCCACCTCAGCCTCTGCACCATCAGACAAAAACATCCCTCTCCCACCTTAACCCCACTTTATAAAACAACAAATCCACCTTGGCAATCCTATGAACTCTCATTCGTTGATGGGACAAAGATAAAAAATCAATGGCTTGGATCAAAGAACTTGGAGAACACTCAAATTTGAAGGCTATGATTGATTTTGGACTTCCCTCACACAAGAAGCACAATTGCCTTCTCACTCACAAAAGAAACAAACCTTGAAGAACCCAAGACCTAATTTTCTTCTATAAATAGGATTCGTGTAAGCCATTGAAGAAAGGAGTTTTTAGTTTACTTTTCAGCTTAAATTAAGTTTGTTTTTAGCTTATTGTACTTTTATTAAAAAGCCTTGTACTAATTTTAAGTTTAATGAAAAAGTTAAGTTTTTATGTTTTTATCCTGTTTTTAAGTTAAATGCATTTTATGATTTGAAAAACATTTTGATAAGCTCACAAAAGCTCTTTTTATTTCATACTTAAGCTGTTTGCTTAAACACTACAAGTTTTTCTATAACTTATAGTGTTTAAGCCATTTTTACCAAAATTCACTCAAAAAGCTCATTTGAAAGATAAGCCAGAAAAGGAAGGGCTTATGGGTTTCACTAGCTTGTCTTTGACAAGCTAGAGCTTGTAGATCAGCTTATTTTCCCTGTTTTGAGCAAGGGTTTTGTAAGTTTATCTATTTTTCATGTTTTAGCTTAAACTGCCAACTGGTTATTTACTTATTTTTACTGCTTATCTTTTAGTTTTAATAGCTTATATGTGCTTATCGTACCTTAATCTTCATCTATTTTGAGTTTTCTTAAGTGTTCTTAACCTGTTTAAGCTTAAAAATGAAATTTGGAAACTTAAAGGGGTGTTTGGAACAAGCAGTACTAACCATGAGTTAGTACTGTTTGATTCCTTTTGGCTTTTAAACTAGTTTTAACAAGTATAAACCTAGTCTTTAAGTCAGCTTTTAAAAGAATTTAAAGTCTAAATCTCTTTTTCAAAACTTTTAGAAGTTATGGTTTGAGTCTGTGCTTTCTGTTTCTATCATATCAGCTTTTAAGCTTGGATTTGTTTTAATTGCTTTTTAGTGCCTTTGCCAGCTTTGTTTGAGTGTTAAAATACAGTAAGAATGGTTTTTATATGAGTACAATGTGTCATTTAAGTTTTTGCATAAAACTGTCAAGTGTCTTTTTCAAAGTAAAGGTCCTTTTTCATTTTCAAAATTAGGTTAGTTAAAATGGTTTTTAGAATCTGAATTTAAGAGAATAAGCTCATTGGTTGGTGATATTCATCTGTTTTAGCTTATTTCACCTTTTAAAAGTCTTTTTCTAGCTTAAAAATAGGGCTGAACTTTGCCCTTTTTGTCTTTTCAAAAAGTTAAAAAACTCAGCTCATACTGAGTTAATCAGCCAATTTCATTTAGCCTTTAAACAGTTCATTTGATTTTCAAAATGTTTTTCAATTACTGATTTAGATAGCTTGTAGGATAAGCTTTAAGTTTTGATAAGTCTCATAGCCATAAGGATCCATTTTCTAGCTTAAAAATAAGCTAGAAAGTGACCCCTTAGGCTGTTTGTTAACAGTTTTAAGCCAAAAGCTCATTTGCTTATCTGAGCTTTTGGCTTGTTAGGATTGCTTAATTCTTGTTTCTATTTGCTTATTAGGAGTAGGAGTAGGTCTGTTTTTGCTTATTTGCTTGTTTTTCTTTTAGCTTATTAAGTTTTAAAAGCCAACAGTTTAGCTAAATGTCCTTAGTCTAAAAAACTAAGTCTGTTAACTTATTTGTGCTTTTTCCAGCTTATTTATTAAGTTTCATAAAAAGTGTCTTTTTTAAAGTTTCTCGTTTTAATCTTAAAAAGCTTTTTCAAAAAAAATATTCAAAAATAAAAACTTGGGAAAGGGGAAGTATGGGGTGAGCTAGGCTCGAACCCAAGACCTCTACCCTCTCAACCAAGCTTTAACACTCACACACTATACCAGCGGCACCAGTAGGGCCATCTGGTTATAGTTTGCACCATTAATTACTTACCCTTTTTTTAGCCTATTTAGCTTTCAGCCATTTTAGCTTAATACTAGCTTATTCAAATAAGCTAGTAACTCAGTTTTATTTTTCTTTAATTCAGCACTGTTCAAAGCACTTTTCCTGTTTTTTTAGATTTTTATGATTTAGTTTAGTATTTTTAATCTTTTATTTAGTGTAAAACAGTTTTTAATTCATATTAAATTAAATAAAAGTCAAAAAAATATAATTCTTTTTTCTAAAATTTTCTTTTATCATTTAGGATTGTTGAAAATTAAATTTTCATTTGTAAGGTTAAAATTTTAGAATCTGTTTTTTTTAAAGAACGTGATTTGAATCCCGTTATCATTTTTAGTGTTTTAGCTTTATTTGCTTTCGTTTTTAGCGTGCCTTTACTTGTTTTAGCATATTATTAGTAGAAATAGAAAACCAAATCCAATATTGACCATTCAAACGCGCGATCATGAACTTAATCTCGATTCTCAATTCACACCTTGTCGGGAAACGACCCGAGAAGGTTTTTTAGGGTTTTACTTTGGTTAAAAGTCATTATCCTTTTAAAAAAAGCCTTACGGAATTCTTACTCTTCTATAATTGATATTATCTTATTATATATTTATATTATATTATATTTATATATATTAAGTGACGATCATTCACCAAGATCAACCATCACCAAGTAACTACATGCAACAACTACAACCCAACAATAACAGCTATAACCCACAACCATCATTCAACCAAAACTACATGCAACAACAAATGCCAAATCTCGAAGACATTACAGATCTCACAACCGCAATGAACATGGCACTTGTTCTAATGGCTAAAGCATTCAAACTAAACTACTCAACAACAACCATAGAATTTCATCAAACCCTCGTAATAGACAGATTGCTCAACTGTGTATGAATATGGGCCAAGACAGACAGATACAGATGGTTGGAGGCAATGGTAGGAATCAGTTTAGACAGTATGCTGGGTAGAATGTTAGGAATCAGAATGGGTATAATATAGTACAGAATGTCGGGAATCAGGTTGTTCAGAATGCAGTTTAGAATTCGGGTGTTCAGAATGTTGGAAATCAAAATGGGCTAATTTTTGTTCCGGGGATTGCTAATCAGAATCCGAATGGGAATGGTAATGTTGTAGCAGCACGGGCTGAGGGTAATGCGATTAGGAATAATGGTAATCAGATAATGTGTTACAACTGCAGAGGATTGGGTCATCTTGCTAGGAACTACACAGTCAGACCAAGGAGGAGGGATGCTGTTAGGAATACGAAATTCCTAGGAAAGTGTCGGTCGCTTCCATAGATAACTGTCGTTAGCTCGTTAAGTAATTTTTGGAAACTTACATAGTTAGTTAGCTAAAGGCCCATGGATAAACCCATGCAACCCCAAGCCCACCATCCATTGTATGTATATTAACACCTCTCCATGCCTTGAAGAGGTGGTTGGTTGCTCATTTTTACACACATTAATATATGTTTACTTTCTCTCTCTAAGTGTCCATCCAACCCTCTCTCTCACTAAAACAATCTCTTTCCCTCTCATCTAGTATGTTATTTTATTAGTCTTAAATTGGTATCCAGAGCCATGTAGTGGTGTGCTTAGATTCTGTGTTCTTGTTTTGATTCGTGTGTTTTATTTCACAAAAAGGCTCGTCTTTTTTATTTTTCTTGTTTTTCTAAGCTTAAATTCCACACTAAAAGATCATCTACATAGGTAGCTTTGATCTAGTATCCTTGGATATAGGTGTGTGTGTGCTTAGATTCATAGAAAAGTCTCTTATTTTGTGTCATTTTGGGTTCGTTTGCTTTATAAAGGTCAAAATCTTGATTTTAATTTTTTTGGCTTAAAAACCTTAAAGTTGTCATTTTTCTTGTCCCTATACGCTTAGTAACTCTTTTGGTACAAAAAATTTCGGAAAACAATCGTTAAAAACGTGCTTTTTTAGTTTTGTAAAAGTGGGTTTCGTGATACAACCGAACAAGTTTATTCCAGTGTTAACCGATCTAGTTTTACTCTATTGTGAACCAAAGTAGTATATTCCACTGTGAACCGAACTAGTTTATTCCAGTGTTAACCGATCTAGTTTTATCCAGTGTGAACCGAACTAGTTTATTCCAGTGTGAACCGAACTAGTATATTCTAGTGTGAACCAAACTAGTTTATTCCAGTGTTAACCGATCTAGTTTCATCCAGTGTGAACCGAACTAGTTTATTCCAGTGTAAACCGAACTAGTATATTCCAGTGTGAACAGAACTAGTATATTCCAGTGTTAACCGATCTAGTTTCATCTAGTGTGAACCGAACTAGTTTATTCTAGTGTGAACCGAACTAGTTACATCGAGTGTGAACCAAACTAGTTTATTCCAGTGTAAAACAAACTAGTTATTTCTAGTATGAACCAAACTAGTCAAGTTTAATCGAAACCAAACAACTCAAATTTCTAAATTATACGGTTTATCTCTTTGACTTGTAAAATCCCATGAAACATTAACTTGTTTTTCCTGGTTTTGTCAAGAATTGTAAAATTCCGTGTAGTTTCAAAAATTAAAACACTTAAAAGACAACTTAATCAAACATAAATTCTTTCTACCACCATTCGATCCGACAATAATCTTTTAACATACAAATTTCTCAATGACGACTCTTGCTGACAAAGCAATTCTTTCGGGTGCCGACAATCGTCCACCTATGTTAGAAAAAGATATGTATGATTCTTGGAAAAGCAGAATAGAGCTATACATGATGAATTGACAACATGGACGAATGATCCTTGAATCCGTTGAAAATGGTCCACTCATCTGGCCTTTAATTGAAGAAAATAGAGTGACAAGACCAAAGAAATATTCTGAATTATCTGCTACGGAAGCAATACAAGCTGATTGTGATATCAAGGCAACAAATATCATTATCCAAGGACTATTACCAGAAGTCTATGCATTGGTTAGCAATCATAAAGTCACCAAGGAACTTTGGGAAAGAATTCAACTTCTGATTCATGGAACTTCATTGACAAAACAGGAAAGAGAGTGTAAGCTTTATGATGAATTCGATAAGTTTGCTTATAAAAAGGGAGAACCACTACGTGATTTCTACTTGAGATTTTCACTGCTACTCAATGACATGAACATCTACAATATGAAACTAGAACAATTTTAAGTGAACACCAAGTTTTTGAATACACTTCCTCCTGAGTGGAGCAAATTTGTGACAGATGTCAAACTAGTTCAGGATTTGCATACAACTAACATTGATCATCTTTATGCCTACTTGGGACAACATGAATTTCATGCAAATGAGGTTTGTCTAATGCATGAACGCAACTCAGATCCGCATGCTTTGGTTGCAACCCATCAGATGACCCAGTCTCCTTATCAAACTCATCAAAACTCTTACCAAAACGCTCAATTTCAATCACAAGTTTTACCGTATCAGCCTCCACAATATGGATCACCTTATCAGTCTCAACAATACTCAAATAATCAGTCATCAACACCTCTTTCAACCACTTATCCATCCAATGACTATCAATCATCAGTTCACCACAACACTTATTCTCCATCATCATTCATCCCTCAATTAGAATATGGTCCATCAGTTAACCAACAACCTAAATATTCCTAACTAAACTCAGGTCTAATCGTTCTAGTATTCCAAAAAGGTGATGATCCCATTGACGCCATCAATCACATGATGTCTTTCTTGACTGCAGTTGTCACCCCCCGTTAACCTACTACTAATAACCAGCTGAGGAATTCGTCAAACCCTAGGCAACAAGCCACCATTAATGATGGCAGAATTACTTTACAACCAGTTCAGGGGAGATAAATTTCTTTTGCATCGGGTACAACTAGAACCTACACTCCAGGAGTAAGTGGAAGAAATTCTAGGAAACAAAGTACGATTGTTTGTTACAACTTCAAGGGGGAAGGCCATATGTCCAAACAGTGCACTAAACCCAAGAGGAAATAGGATGATTCATGGTTTAAGGAGAAAGTGTTGCTGGTACAAGCTCAATCAAATGGTCAAGTTCTACATGAGGAGGAACTAGCATTTTTGGCAGATCTAGGAATTGCAGAAGGACAAGCCATATAGACTATCATTACTCACAATGCTGCTTATCAAACTGATGATTTGGATGCATATGACTTTGATTGTGATGAACTTAACACTACCAAAGTTGCTCTCATGGCGAATTTATCTCATTATGGTTTAGATGCTCTCGCTGAGGTACATAATCATGATAATGTAAATAATAATATGATTAATCAAGCTATGCAGGCGATGCCGTCTTCTGAACAGTCAAATGTTGTGAACCATTCAGAGACTAAAATAACTAGTGATAGCAATATCATTCCTTATTCTCAGTATGTGATTGAATCACAACAGGCAGCTGTTCAGAATTCTAATTCTTCTGCACAACAAGATGCACTGATATTATCTGTGATTGAACAACTAAAAACCCAAGTTGTTAATTGTACAAAGATAAATCTGGACAATAAAAGTGTTAATGATGCTTTAACAGCTGAGCTTGAAAGATATAAAGAACAAGTTAAAGTTTTGAAAGAAGGACAAAATGTTGATTTAAGGAGTAATGATACCATTTCAGATTCAAGTGCACAGTCTATAGAGATTGATCATCTTAAACAAACTCTTTCTGAACATTTAAAAGAAAAGGAATCTTTAATGAAAACAGTTACTCTTCTCAAAAATGATTTTAAGAAAGAAGAATCTAGGAACATCGATAGAGAGATTGCGTTAGAAAAGAAGATCAAACAACTAGATAATATTGTTTTTAAAAGAGATCAATCTGCACAAACTGTTCACATGTTGATGAAACCTTAGTTTTTCTATGATCATACCACTAAACAAGCTCTAGGTTTTCAAAATCCTTTCTATCTGAAGAAAGCTCAGCAGTTGGAACCAAAGCTTTATGATGGTAATGTCATTAAGAATACGAGTGCTATTGTGATTCCTGACTCCGAAGAGACCCTAATGCTTGCTGAAGAGAGTCGTTCAAAAATGCTTTTAAAACAAAAAGATCCTATGATGTTAGAAAAGAAAGTTAATACTACACCAGTCGATTATGCTGTCCTTAATCAACTTTCTCAAGATTTTGAAAAACAATTTGTTCTCAAGACAAACTGAATTATTTGCTAAACAAAGCTTTTGGTCTAAGGAATTCTGTGTAATTTCTCCAGAACCCAGACTCTTTTATAGTAGACCCACCAAAGTTGAGGTTCCAAAAGAACTTTTTAAAGTCATTATGGTTAATACGAGTTTGAAGAAACTTAAATACCATCTTGCTGGTTTTGACGTGGTTGTCAAAGAAAGAACCACACCTACAGCCATCACGGGGCTTGCATGGGGGATTTCGGAACATACAAAGCTTGTGTTAGGGATGAATTATTCTATTTGTAAAAAGCTCTGAATGGACTATTTAATACATTCGATCTATATTTGATTGATGAACTTTCTGAATTCCAAAATGTCTTCACATCAAATGGAAACAGGCTGTGGAACAACCTCGGTTTTAGAGTGCAAAACTTTGAAGAGGAAAATGAATTCCAAGTTTTGAACTGAAAACGACACGGACTCTTGGAACAAAGTTCAATTAGCAAAGATATTGTGATCATAATTATGAAATCTTCTGTAGATTATGCTTCTGTGAATGTGCTCATGAATGTGAAAAGTGTCTAAAACTTGAGACTGAACTTCTCAACAAAAAGGATTTCATTGAAAAAGAGATTTACGATAAACTGTTCAAAAGTTTTACCACTCTTGAAAAACATTGCCTCTCTTTAGAAGTTGATACTCAACTTAATCAGGAAATTTTTCAAAGGGACAATTCTGTTTCAAATCAAAGTGCTCCAAGTTTTGATCAATTGTTTGAATTAGATGAATTGAAAGCTTAGTCCTAAGAGAAAGACAAGGTCATAAAGAAGTTGAAAAAAGGATTAAATCTCTAAGTGGAAAACTAAATGAGGATAAGATCAAAAAGGACTTAGAGGAGATTGAAACAATAAATATTGAATTAGATCATAGGATGTCAAAGCTTATTGCTAAGAATGAGCATTTAAAACAGACCTATAAGCAACTTTATGACTCGATTAAACTAGCATGTATTCGATCAAAAGAACAATGTGATGATTTAATTAATCAAGTTAATCTAAAGTCCGCAAAAATCTTTGATTTAAATCCTAGTCTTCAGGAAAAAGTTTTGGTAATTACAGCTCTCAAGGATGATTTAAAGAAACTTAAAGGAAAAGCTGTAGTTGATAATGCTGTTATGAAACACACTATTGATCCAGAGATGCTTAAGATTGATGTGGAACCAATAACCCCTAAATTGTTGAATAAAAAGACAGCTCACTCTATCTATATTAAGCACACTTAGGAAGAAGCTACCATTCTTAGGGATCTAGTTGAACAGGTTAAATCAAAATATCCACTAGATCATTCCCTAGAATCTGCCAGTAGGTATGCTAAACTAATACAGGAGTTGCTTACAAACATCAGTAAAACCTGCCCTAGTATCAACAATATTGATGAAAAATTAGTAGCTGTGAACCCAAAGAACAAGGTCAAAAGAGTTAGATTCACTGAGCCTATCACATCCTCAGGAAACACAAACACAAAAACAGCCTCAACATCAAACCTATATTCTAACAAACCTATGTTGTCTTCTACATGAGTAAAACCATCTACTAGTGCTAGCGGATTACAGCCTTTAGGCAATACAAAGAAAGATAAGATTCAGCAAACACCAAGTAGTACTTAGAAGAATAAAGTAGAAGCTTACCCTAGGAAAGTTAAATCTAGTTTAAAAAATAAAGACTATGTTGTTACAACTAAAGGAACTGCTAATGTGCAGCATTCTAAGCTTAATACGAATTCTGAACTTAAATATGTTAAGTGTAAGGGTTGTATGCTTTCTGATAATCATGATTTGTGTGTTCTTGATTTTATCAATAATGTGAATGCTCGTGTAAAATCTAAATCTATTAAGAAAAGTTCAAAGAGAAAAGTTTGGAAACCAACAGGAAAGGTGTTTACAAATATTGGATATATCTGGAGACCTACTGGTCGGACCTTTACTATAGTAGGAAATGCGTGCCTTTTAACTAGGATTACCACAACTACTGAAGTGCCCCTTAGGAAACCAATTGTTTTAGATAATGAAATACCTAAACCTGTCGTAACATTGGTTTATACACGGAAACCTAGGAAATCTAAAACTAATGTTCCTGCTAGAAAATCTAAGGTTCTTAAATCTGTATCTTCTAACAAAAAGGAACCTAGACAATCTTGGGGATTCATAGTTTCTGATGTTCCATCTTCCTCTCTTGATGAATGCAGGTCGTCCAAATTGTTCTCTGGTATTTGGACTCCGGCTGCTCCAAGCATATGACCGGAGATCGCTCTCAGCTCACCAATTTCGTCAATAAATTTTTGGGTACTGTCAAATTCGGAAATGATCACGTGGCAAAGATATTGGGATATGGTGATTATCAGATTGGGAATGTTACGATATCAAGGGTTTACTACGTGGAAGGACTTGGACACAACTTATTATATGTTGGGTAATTTTGTGATTCAAAACTTAAAGTTGCTTTTCGTCAACACACCTGCTTCATTCGTAATCTAGAAGGTGTTGATCTTAACTGGATCTCAAAGCAACAATCTATATACTCTGTCTCTTAGGTATATGATGGCGTCCTCTCCTATATGTGTCTTGTCAAAGGCCATAAAGACTAAGTCCTAGCTATGGCACCGACGTCTGTCTCATCTGAACTTTGGTGCAATCAACCACTTAGCTAGACATGGTCTTGTTTTGTGGTTTGATTGTTCTTACTCTTATCTCTTGTTTTACTTTATCACTTCATATACTTATATTGTTCATATTGTGCAAGAATTGAATTCATAAAAAGTCAAATCTAAATTTTACAAACAAACATAAACCTTAAATCAAAAAGCAGTAAACTATTCACCCCCCCCCTTTTAGTTTTCCACATAAAGATCTAAAGTTTACCTTATTCGTAACAGCCTCATTTGTAACCAAACTCACAAACTATAACAACCCACTATTTTTATCAATGTAAATATCCATCTATTAAATTAGATGCACTGTAATATCCATCTATTATAAATATACCACCTTTTTACAGGGAAATATTTGCTTTATCTCATTATGCAACGTAACTTGCATCTCTAAAGTAAACGGGCTCACGCAACCTCTATCAATGCCATCTATATCTATGTTTATATTATATAAACATCCTAATATGTCAAGTTTATATCTTAATATCATTTTTACTAAGTACATTATCAATTTAACGTACTTTTCAAAACGTTATTTCAAAACAAGCATTAAACGTAAACGTTTATATCAAAACCCTAATTATATGTAAAGTAATCATATAAAATGAATGTACAAGCCTCTAAAGCATGTGTACAAGTATCATTACATAACATTTGAATATCTTTTCCCTCTTGAATCAAGTTACAACTTTCTAAAGCTCAATGTACAAGTCAATAATGCAACAAGAAAACCACAAAACTAGGTTTATTTTACATCCTTACATCACTTTAGGTTTCTTACAACACTCTGTATACAAGGTACCAGCATCTTTAATGCATGACTTCTAAACTAAACCAAAACCCTAATGTATCTAACCCTGATCTTAAAACCCTAAACCCTAAACGAAATCTAAAACTCTAAACCCTAAATGAAACCCTAAAACCCTAATTTCACTTTAAACCTAAAACTAAACCCTAAACCTTAATCCTAAACCTTATACCTTAATCCTAAACCCTAATCCTAACACTAAACCTTAATCCTAAACCCTAACTACCCTAATCCTAAACCTTAATACACATTTTAAAGACTAAAAACCCTAACCCGAAACCCTAAACCACCCATCACCCTTTTCTTTCATTTTAACCCATTTAATCAAACAAGTACCTTAAGCAAGCATCCTAGCACCTCTATGACATCACCACCATGTCACTAAGCAAGCAACCAAGCACCACCATCCCCACCTTGGCCACTAAGTTTGCAAAATCGCCTCCTTGTCACCTCTTTTCTAGCCGAACCCCTTCAACACCTTCCACCTTGCTTAGCTATTTTTCTAGCCTTCCATACTCACCCTATAATCTTCATTAGTCACTACTCTAGCACCTTGATCCTTACACCAAGTTAACTTGGGCACTAAGGGTCATTTAACCCCTATATATAGCCGAAACATACACACCACTTCAAACACACCTCAAAACTCATCACCACTCAAATGGAGTTCTAAATCAGGACAAGGAAGAAGTAGAAGGTCCCTAAGATCAGAATACAAGCCAAGAATCAAGAAAAGGAAGGTCTTGAATCCATATCTAGGCGTACGAACCCGAAAACCCCATTTCAACCCATTTTAGCTCAAGTAAGCTTATAATCTTGTTCAATAAGCTCATAATATGTTTTAGAATTTTCATAATACTCTTAATATCATATATAAACTCTTGTTTGAAGCCTTGAATCCTCAAACCCATGTGTTTTTGGCTAAAACCCTAACGAGGTCTCCCTAAGCTAAAATTTGAAAATGACCATTTGTGTTCTACGTGTGCAATGGGCAAAAGCAAGAAGAAACCTCACAAACCTAAATCTGAAGATACCAACCAAGAAAAACTGTATCTCTTGCACATGTATCTTTGTGGACCAATGTGTGTCGCAAGTATTAATGGAAAGAAGTACATCCTGAATTACCTCCTCGTCATTGTCAATGATTACTCTCGATTATACATGGGTAAAGTTCTTAAGGTCAAAAATGAAGCTCCAAATTTCATAATCAGTTTCTTAAGATGATCAAGTGCAGCTTACAAGTACATTGCCGAACGAATTAGAACAGATAAAGGAACTGATTTTTGTTAATCAAACTTGCGTGAATGTATGAGAAGGTGAGGCAATCTCTTCATGAAACATTCCGTTGCTTTGCTCTCACAGCAAAATGGTGTCAATGAAAGACGTAATTGTACGGCTAATTGAAGCTGCCCGCACGAATGTCAAAATTTGCCCGCACAATGTTGATATATGCAAAAGCTTCGTTATTCTTATGGGCAGAAGCAGTTGCTACCGCATGTTACACCCAAAATCGTTCCATCATACGTCTTTATCACGGCAAAACACCATATGAGCTTTTACATGACAAACCTCCTGACTTATCATTTTTCCATGTATTTGGTGCACTCTGCTATCTGACAAATGATAGTGAGAACTTGGGTAAGTTACAACCAAAAGCTGATATTGGTATTTTCATTGGCTATGCACCCACAAAGAAAGCATTTTAAATTTACAACCGACGTACCAGACGAATCATTAAGACAATACATGTAGATTTTTATGAGCTGACTGCGATGGCTTCTGAACACATCAGTTTAGGACCCACACTTCATGAAATGACTCCTGCTACAATTAGTTTAGGACTCGTGCCAAACCCTCCTCCTTCAACACCGTTTGTACCACCTTCAAGAACTGATTGGGATTTTTTGTTTCAACCGATGTTTGATGAATTACTCACTCCTCCACCTAGTGTTGATTGCCCAACCCTTGAAGTCATTGCTCCAATTACTGAAGTAGTTGCTCCAGAACCCGCTGCATCAACCGGTTCACCTTCCTCAACAACTGTTGACCAAGAAGCACCATCACCTAGTAACTCTCAAACAACCCCCGAAACTCAATCTCCTATCATTCCTAACGATGTTGAAGAAGACAATCATGACTTAGATGTTGCTCACATGAATAATGATCCATTCTTTGGTATTCCAATTCTAGAAAACCATTCTGAAGCATCTTCTTCATCGGATGTTATTCCTACTGTTGTGCACACTGCTGCTCCTTACTCAGAACACGTTACCAAATGGACCAAGGATCATCCTTTAGATAACATCATCGGTGAACTCGAAAGACCCGTTTCCACAAGACTCCAACTCCATGAACAAGCCTTATTTTGTTACTATGATGCTTTTCTCTCATCGGTTGAACCTAAGACTTATAAAGACGCATTAACTCAATCATGTTGGATTGAAGCAATGCAAGAGGAGCTGAATGAATTTGAACGTCTTGAAGTCTGGGAACTCGTTCCTCGTCCAGATAAAGTGATGGTCATTACTTTAAAATTATAAGGTAAAACTTGATGAAATGGGAGGAATTCTAAAAAACAAGGCTCGCTTGGTTGCTCGTGGTTACCGTCAAGAAGAGGGAATTGATTTTGAGGAATCTTTTGCTCCAGTAGCTAGACTTGATGCTAAAAGAATTTTCCTCGCATATGCTGCTCACATGAATATGATTGTCTACCAAATAGATGTTAAGACGGCATTCTTGAACGACATTCTGTGCGAAGAAGTTTATGTCAGCCAACCGGACGGGTTTGTGGATCAAGACAATCCGAATCATGTGTATAAGCTTAAGAAGGCTCTCTATGGGTTGAAACAAGCTCCTCGCGTGTGGTACGATCTATTGTCGAAGTTTCTACTCTTTCAGGAATTCTCTAAAGGAATCGTGGATCCCACATTGTTCATCAGAAGACAAGACAAAGATATTCTCCTGGTACAAATCTATGTTGAAGATATAATCTTTGCGTCTACTACACCTGAACTCTATGACCAATTTTCAAAAATAATGTGTTCAAAGTTTAAGATGTCGATGATGGGCAGAATATTATTTTTTCTAAGACTACATATTTCACAAAGTCCCAGAGGCATCTTAATAAACCAGTCTAAATATGCTTTAGAATCTTTGAAAAAAAATATGGTATGGAATCTAGTGACCCCGTGGATACTCCCATGGTGGAGAAATCCAAACTGGATGAAGATACACAAAGGAAAGCCGTAGATCCTACACACTATCGTGGAATGATTGGCACCCTTATGTCTCTTACAGCCAGTAGACCAGACCTAACATTTGTTGTATGCATGTGTGCCCGGTATCAGGCAAAGCCTACCGAAAAGCACCTCCATGCTATAAAAAGAATCTTTAAATATCTAAGAGGTACCGTAAATCGCGGACTCTGGTATCCAAAGGATTCTTCTATTGCTCTAACAGCTTATGCAGACGTTGATCACGCGGGTTGCCAAGATACTAGACGACGTACTTTTGATGTATGCATTATTGGGAACAGACTTGTATTTAGTATTGGTCATCAGAAATGCAGAAAAGGTTTTGCGATATCTAATAAGGAAGCTGAATATATTCTATGTCCTAGCTGTTGTGCCAACCCCTTGGATGAGATGACAGCTTGACCGACTATTTGGCCTTAGAGATTCAAATAAAATTCCAATGTACTGTGATAATAAAAGCGCTATTGCCTTATGCTGCAACAATGTTTAACATTCTCGATCAAAGCATATTGACATCAGATTCCACTTTATCAAAGAGCAAGTGAGAGGAGAAGTAGAGGTCTTACCATTTGTCAACACAGAGTATCAACTAGCGGACATCTTCACTAAAGCCTATGCAGAGAAAGAATTGAATTTCTTATCAACAAGCTGGGAATGCGAAGTTTTACGCCTGAGACACTAAAATAGTTGGCAGATGAAGCTGAAGAATAGTGGTGGTACCTATTCAAATATCCTGTATAATATGTATATATATTACACACTATAAAAACCAAAAAGATTTTCATTTTAGAATTTTATTTAAAACAAAACTACAAAAATATAAAAATTCATAAAACCAAAGAAGAAAATTTTAAAAAATTGAGTAAAAAAAATAAAAAAAGAGGTAATAATGCATGTCTTCTGAAAATCGATAACATTTAGCGGTCTCAAAAGACCATTCACATAAATGATACTGAGGCTGTAATTGAAGTTCGTAGCAGACGTTCCAAATGTTTTTAAAACATGCAAATGGCTTGCTTTATTACAGAAAAATAAGCAACCCGGTCATCATCTTAAAGGAAAATATAAAAAGAGGTAATAATGGCATGTCTTCTGAAAATCGATAACATTTACGGTCTTAGAAATGTCATTCAATAATGATACGAGGCTGTAAATGAAGTTCGAGCAGAAGTTCCAAATGTTTTCAAAACATGCCAAATGGCTTGCTATTATTTCAGATAGCAACCCGGTCATCATCTTAAAGGCAAGTATTCCGTCAAAAAGGAAACTTGACCTCTCAACAGGAATTTATTCTCGGGCATGGTCTACTTTATGACCATGCAAAGGCTTGTGTTTACTTTGCAACACAACCCGTGCTTCCTATATTACCATTAGTGTACGTGTCAGTGCGCTTATGTGTTAAAATAAGAGAAATCTTATTTTGGTGTTTGTTTTTCAAAAATATCACATTGCTTCATCAGAAAATGTTTTCTTTCAAAGACATTCGACTTCTCAAACAATGACTACAGCTCTTTAAATAGAAAACGGGTCACTGTTTGAGGGGGAGAAAATGTCAAAAATCTTCTTCATAATAATAATGAGTTTCAGTGGAAAAAGGTTTTAAACAATAACGGAATATCATTTAAGGAAAGATAATTGAGCTTACCTTTCGTGTGCCTTATATGTTATATGTTTATGCCTTTAGGGAGTATTTTGCATAAATAAAGTCTATAGGTGTAATAGTTTAAACATTAGGGACTTTTTGTGCTAATTGTTTAACTTGTATATGCCTTATAAAACTTAAGTATGCAAAATGGAAAAAGTACAAAACTTGAGGGGCCAAATGTGTTAAAATTGAATTTTTTTAATTACCCCACCCACCCCGTTCCCTACACACACAAACACACACAGATATTTTATTTTTCCCTCCCTCACCAAAAATCAATCGCCATCATCACCATCTCCATCTATTGTTATTTTCAAGCCTAAGGTAAAACTAAACACTTGTTCTACACTTCCTAAACATGTCATACCTCAAAGGAATTAGGATTTAATTCAACTTTGAACTCGAAAACCCTAATTCTTGAATTAGGGTTTCTCAAAATCAAAAGTGCATAAATCATCAAATTGGTTGAGGGGTTATGATTGCTTTGGAGTGTAGAAGACTTATATAATACAGTTTTATGTGTGGTTGACATATGAATGAGATTAGCTACATTATTTGCTCAAAAATTTTGGTTTTTGGGAGATGATGTACAATGTTTGTGGGTTTTGTAATAAAATGCCTGTGTATCTGTCCTAGAATGAGCTTGAATGATAATATGATACACTTGTTTGTAGTTTCATGATTAAATGTGCTATTTTAGGTAAAAGTGCTCGTTTCATGCATACTTTTGATGATTGTGTGGATTCAATGAGTTATCATGTGTTTTTCTCATACTACGAATGTTATTTGAACAAGTCTAAGTGCAATTGAATCATGCTTATGAATTTTTTGAGTGAACCCAATCTAGTCGGTTTCCTTTGGGGACCGATCTAATCGTGTCCCATTAGGAACCGATCTAGTTATAACATGTGAAACCCAAACTTGTCATCTCTCTTGAAAGCCGATCTAGTCAAGTGTCTTTGGAAACCAATCTAAGTATAACCTTTGGGAACCGATCTAGTCCTTTTCCTTAAGGTACCGATCTAGTAGTTTCCCTTAAGGAACCGATCTAGTCTTTTCCTTAAGGAACCGATCTAGTCTTTTCCTTAAGGAACCGAACTAGTCAACTTCCTTTGGGAACCCGATCTAGTTATTCTTGTAAAGGACCCGATCTAGTGGATTGATTTAAGGACCCGATCTAGGTGTTCCTATTTAAGGATCTGATCTAATGAAATCAATAAGGAACCAATCTAATAGATTCAGACCAACAACACTGAAGATCAAAATTTCAATTTGAAGGCAAACTAAAACTTAATTTTGTAGGCTAATTAAAATTGGTTAATTATGCTATCTAATTGAGTTGAAATAGGCTTAAAAGCAAGGTAAAATCAAGGTTAACTAAAAACACGACTTAGGTTATCTGAATTCTCTACTAGTTAGAAAAACCACGATTCCTAAATTGTCAAAGAAGTGGCCTTAATTCCTTAAACACATAAGTCTATCTAAGTTACCATTCAGAGGAATATATCTTTTCAAGTGCTAAAAGTCTTAAAGGTCCTAATTTTCACATCATAATGAAACATAAAACGTTCACATAAAAGGTCTATATAGTTATACATAAACTTGGTTATATATAACAAATGTATTGATTCTTTCTTAAGCAGAACCATGGACACCACAAGAGCGGAACAGATTGCATTGGATGACGCTTTAGTTGCTCCTGCCAACCGACTCAAGATTGGCAAAAGTAATCTTCGACTAAGCTCAGACCTCAAGTCCAAAGAAGCAACTCTTCAAGTGGTATATGATGTTTTGAAACTCACTCCCTTCTACAAGGCATTCCAAATCACGGCAGATCTTCATGAAATATACATGCAAGAGTTTTGGGCCACTGCTAAAGTTCATCACCACTCGATTCGCTTCAAAATGAACAACAAGAAACATATTGTGAATCTTGAGTACTTCAGACAAATGCTTCAAATATGCCCTAAACTCCCTGATCAGCAATTTGAGGAACTACCCTTTGAAGAGGAAATTCTCACGTTTCTAAGAGATCTTGGTCACAGTGGAGAGATAAAGGTGATCACCAATGTCAATGTCAACAAGCTACATCAACCTTAGAGATCATTTACTGCGGTTATCAACAAGTGTCTGAGTGGTAAAAGTACAGGATATGACAGTCTTCGACTATCCCAAGCTCAAATCCTTTAGGGCATGTACCATAAGAAGAACGTAGACTATGCTTACCTTCTGTGGGATGATTTTGTTTATCAAGTTGAGAACAAGAATGTCAAAAGAAGTAATGAGATGTACTATCCTCGCTTCACCAAGGTCATCGTCAACTTCTTCATGAGTAAGGATCAATCAATTCCAAGAAGGAACAAGGTAAATTGGCACTTTACCAGGGATGACCCCATGTTCACCATGATAAAGGTTGTCTCTAGGCATGAGGACACTCAGCTATATGGTGCAATTTTTCCTATTAATTTGACAAATGAAGCCATCAAAGATTCAGAATCCTATAAAGAGTACTATGCCATTGCTTCAGGAACTGAACCTCCAAAAACAAAAGCAAGTGTCAAGAAGAAGCAAGTTGGATCTGACACGGCAAAGACTCCTCCATCTGCTAAAGGCAAAAGACTCAAGACAACTGCTAAGGTGACTAAACCAAGTATGAAGAAGAAACCCACTCAAGGACTTGAGACTCTATCAGAAGTGGCATTGACGGAGGAAGAACAAATGAGAATTGTCACTAAAAGAAGCTTGACTGAATTCCATAGCTCTTATGCCAGCGGATCAGGTACAGATGAAGGAACTGGTGTTACACCAGGGGTTCCCGATGTACCTAAATATGGTTCTAATGATGAGCAAATTTCTTGGAAATCCAGTTCCGATGAAGATGATAATGCAGAAAGAAAAAATGATGATGATAATGACGATGCTGATAATCAAGACGATGATGGTCAGGAATATGATGAACAAGATGATGAAGAACAAGGTGATGATGATGAGCAAACTGATTCAGACAACGATGGTGATGACTTCATTCATCCTAAATTTTCCACTCATGATGAAGAAGATAAAGAAGAAGATAGCTTTGATCATAGGGTTCAAACACCTTCTCATGTTGAATCCACTGATGATGAAGATAGTGATGAAGAAATTCAAGATGCGAATGTTGAGGGAGACAAACAAAATGAAGAGGAGACAAATGAAGAGGAAGAAGCAAATGAATTATACAGGGACGTGAATGTCAATCTGGTTGAAAGAGATACTGAAATGACGGATGCTCCATGCACTATCATTCAAACTACTCAAGTAACAGAAGATACTCATGTGATAATCACCGCTCCGGTCAATCCTGAAGGTCAACAACAGAGTTCTTCTATGTCATCTCGCTTCATTTCTAACATGCTCAACCCTAGTCCAGATACAGGTATTGACTCTTTATTTAATCTTAACACTGAGTCAACTTCACTGGTAGATATTTTGGTTACTACTGTTGCTGAGCCACCTCTTTTGTCTGCAATAACTCTTCCTCTACCACCCACTCCTCTTATCACACATCTGCAACAAACACCAGTTCCCACACCAACAACTGTTCCAAGATCCTCCCTACAAGATCTTCCAAACTTTGGCTTTTTATTCAGGTTTGACCATAGACTAAAAACTTTGGAATCTGACTTCTCCAAGTTTAAGAAAACGAACCAATTTGCTAAAGCAGTTTCTTCTATTCCCGGCATTGTTGACAAGTACTTGGCAAACAAGATGAATGAAGCAATCAAAACAACTGTTCAATTACAGTCAGACAGACTCAGAGAAGAAGCTCAAGCAGAAAATGAAGACTTCCTCAATAAACTTGATGACAACATAAAGAAAATAATCAAGGACCAAGTCAAAGAATAAGTTAAGGCACAAGTCTCTAAGATTTTTTCAAAAACTGAGAAGACTGTAAACGAACAACTCAAAGCTAAGGTTCTGACTCGTTCATCCAGTGAATCTACGACATCTCATGTTATAGTTGCCAACCTATCTAAATTAGAGCTGAAGAAAATTCTCATAGACAAGATGGAGATAAATAATTCAATCCACGGATCTGATGAACAAAAGAATCTCTACGAAGCATTGGTTGATGCTTACGAGAGTGACAAGCTCATACTTGACACATATGTAGATACTGTCTTATTTAAGAGACGTCAAGATGATGAGGATAAAGATGAAGAATCCTCTGCTGGATCAAACCGGGGGTCCAAGAGAAGAAGAGCTGGAAAAGAACCAAAGTCAACCAGTGCACCAAAGGAAAAGACATCCAAGACAATTAGCAAGTCTACTGAAGGGTCTAAATCTTATCACAAGTTTGTTGGCGAGTCTACTCAAGCAGAGGAGCCAATGCACACTGCCATAGATTTGGAAGAACCCGCACATCAAGAGTTCGAAACAGGAGTTACTGAAGATCAACCTGATGAAGAGACCTCCCAGCATCCTGATTGGTTTCATAAACCAACAAGACCTCCTTCGTCCGATCATGATTGGAACAAGACTTTGCTTGATGCTCATGGACATGTTCAACCTTGGATAAGCTCTTTAGCCCAGATGGAAGATCCGCATGAGTCATTTAATGAGCTGATGGACACTCCTCTTGATTTCTCAGCATTCGTGATGAACCGGCTTAAAGTTGATACTTTAACTCCAGAATTATTAACCGGTCCAACATTCGAGCTCATGAAGGGATCATGAAAGAGTCTGGTAGAACTTGAATATTTCCTAGAAGAAGTCTACAAGGCAACCACTGATCAATTAGTCTGGAACAACCCTGAAGGCCAGCAATATCCTTATGATATGGGCAAGCCACTACCATTGATACCTAATTCTCGAGGTCGTTGTGTCATACCTTTCGATCACTTAATCAACAATGACCTAGTGTATCTAAGTGGTGGTGTCTCAAGCCAAAAATATACAACTTCAGTGACGAATACCAAGGCTGTAGATTACAGGCATATCAAATGGATTGAAGATTTTGTCCCTAACATAATGTGGAGTCAAGTGCCAGTTAACTATGACAAGCATGCACTCTAGGGAATCTCACATTGGGGGCGAAAACGACAACAATTCTATAGATTTGTTGTTAACAGGGAATCTGCTCGTGATATCTACTCCAAACGCAGAATCATTGCTGTCACAAAGCTAGAAATTGTCGAATGGTAGAATTACAAGCATCTGGATTAGATCACTGTTCGTAGAGATAATGACAAGCTGCACAAATTCAAAGAAGGCGATTTCAAAAGGCTTCGCATTTAAGACATCAAAGACATGCAACTTCTTCTTGTTCAAGGAAAGTTGACTAATCTCACTGTTAAAGAACGCATTGCTTTTAATGTCTCCTTGCGAATGTTTACAAGAAGCATTGTCATTCAAAGGCGTGTGGAAGATCTTCAATTAGGTGTCAAGAGTTATCAAAAGAAGCTCAACCTCACAAAGCCGGATACGTATAGATCAGATCTTAAATGAAAGGAAGCTTATTCAGCATACTCCAATCCCAGAGGTTTCATTTACCAGAACAAAGACAAGAAGAACAGATTGATGCGTATTGATAAACTATACAAGTTTAGTGACGGTACACTCAATGATGTTCGGACTGCCCTTGATGATCGTCTAAAGGGAATTCGGATGAAGTATCTGCCTCAGACTATCTGGAGACAAAGTGATAGAGATAAAGCAGGAGCTATGATCCAGGCAGTTGATAAACAGCTAAAGACCATGAGGATTATGCAGAGTTTGGAGAAATTTGTTGGTGGGAGACCGTATGAGGGTGACTTTCGGCTGCTGCAAAGGACCATATGATTTATCATATGATGTCCTCATCATAACAGGTCATTCCTCGTGAATAATTAAAACATGTGAATTTGTATATATGTAGTGTAGACATTATGGTGATAATAAGGAGTGCTTGAGTACAAATTTTTTAAGAATTTCTTAGTAAATTCAAAATCTTTCAAATTATTGTACTCAACACTGTCTTATATACCCTTAAATATTGAGGGAGAGCATTAAAATGTTCCTGTTAGAGATTGTGTAACATTTTGTCCCCGAACGTTTAATCAAATTGATATCTAAATATCAAGGGATTAACATTTTAGATAAGGGGAGAAAATGTGATTAAACTGAATCTAATTTGTATTGAAATGTGATCAGATAAAAATGACTACAATGCTTCCACACTTAGCTGTACTCAAGATTATGATGCACATGTAAAGGGGAGCTATTGTGATGTCTGACAAAACTTCTTAAAGTGTAAATCTTTTGATATTTTATCAAACACTTTGATTGAACTTTTCAATGATTTTGGCGTAGATTATGATGAATATCCAAAGACGACCTGTACTTAAATTTATAGATTATAAGGGTGGTTAGGTATAGTATTTAAATCTCATGATCCCTGCAGGACGGAGGGTCTACCCAGGGATATCTACTAGATAGTGTAGAAGTACTTAGGTATGATACAAAATGAGAAAAAGTAAGAATCGGGAAAAAAGTGCCGCTGAGATGGAGCTAGTCTAGAACAACCAAACAAGGTACTATTTAGGAAGTTTGGTAAGCTCTGAAGAGATGATGAATTAAAATAGAAGTAAGTAAAGGGTGAAAATAAAGAAGTCCTCCTTACACTTAGGCAGAAACCGGGTCAATACATCAGTTGTCAAGAATCACAAAGATGATTGTTGTCATTGAAGACTGACATCATGGACCCAGTGATGCAATGCACAACCCTCCCTAGCCACTCAAGGTCTCTCAAAAGACTCTTGTTTCATTTCTCATGGAGATTACACGCATTTCTATCAACTTTCTCACTCCGAGTTAGTTGATATTGAAAAGGTGGCTTTCAGCTCCAGCCTCCGATCACTAAAACCAAAGTGCACTATTAAGTCTAAAGCCAAAAGAGATCATCCATAAATCTCATTAGGAAACTTGTCAAATTAAGCTTGCTAAATCACACAATGTGAATAACAAGATGTATATTAAGAGTCCTACACATTATCCTTGTGATTTTGCCAGAAGATCCGAGTGATATCATTCACAATGAAAATGGAAATCCTACTTAAACCAACATCAAACAAGCTCATGGTAGGTGACTTGTGCGATTCTATACGAATCAAACTTGTAACAACTGGAAAGAAACAATGGTGCGATTCTATAAGAATCAAACTTGTTCCAGGTTATGAATTGATGATTGGTGATGAATTTTGAAATGATTAACACTCTCGACGTGTCACAAAACCACTTTAGCAAGTGACACGTCGATTGATTTTCAAATCAATTTTTTTATTTCAATCAGTGAGATAGTAACTCGTTGGTTCACTCTTATCGTGATGTCTGCTTTGAGACGTTCTGATAATGAGAACATGTTGAGTTTGATGAATCTGATACACATGTGTTAGAAAGATTTAATACTTCAGCTGGAAACCATGTCAAGGAGATTCTTCTTAAATTGAATCTACCTGATCACAGGTCGATCCTCATGGATTCAAAGGTTACTCCAACCAAACACGGGCAAATGACAAAGCCATATTCGTCCCCCCCCCCCCCCCCCGCTTTATTGCTAACTGTTTTAATGCAGGATACTTAAAGATGGCGGTGAATGTACCTAATTCCAGCTGACTCATAAGATTTATAGCCACATGCTCATACCCGACCGACAAACATAAAGACATCATGAAAGCTCAAGTACATGTTTCAAGATTTCCACTACTCTGATACCGAACGTCTTTCCTGAAGTGACGAAGTATTAAAGTCAAAGAATTTCAAAGAAGTTTCCATCACTCTGATACCGAACGTCTATCTCGAAGTGACGAAGTGTTAAAGTTAAAGAATATCAAGAAAGATGCATCATTAAAGCTTTTCAAGTCAACAAATCAAGAAAGGTATGAGCATGTCAGTCCAGAAGTCACAAGATCACATGGTGGCAAAATTTACAAGATGGCGAAACGAGATTATGCTTGGTTGATAATTTCAAGGTGTTCAAGATCACATTCAAGACAAGCTAAGGAACAAGCTCAAGACCTAAAGTCTATGATCACTAAATCAAACCACAAGATTAATGATTGAAGTTAAATGAGCTCAAGACTAAAGTTAAAGCATAGTATGCTATGTTTAAGTTTTTGTAAAATAGAGCGACCTCCTTTAAGGGGAGATTGTTAGGAATACGAAATTCCTAGGAAAGTGTCGGTCGCTTCCATAGATAACTGTCGTTAGCTCGTTAAGTAATTTTTGGAAACTTACATAGTTAGTTAGCTAAAGGCCCATGGATAAACCCATGCAAGCCCAAGCCACCATCCATTGCTAAGTATAATAAATACTCTCATGCCTTAGAGAGGTGGTTGGTTGCTCATTTTTACACACATTAATATATGTTTACTTTCTCTCTCTAAGTGTTCATCTAACCCTCTCTCTCACTAAAACAATCTCTTTCCCTCTCATCTAGTATGTTATTTGATTAGTCTTCAGCCTCGTTTTACAGACCTGTGGGATGGTGGTAGTAATGGAGCCAACAACAATTCAGGGTGTTGTACTGAAAGTTGGTGTGTTAACTGATGAAGCCATTAGGAATGGGTCAATCAAGAAGAACCCTGAGAAGAGAGGAAATGGAGGAGAACCTAGCAAGTGTTAGGAATAAATCTTCATATGACTTAATACTGCCAATAGTACTAAAGGAGTTAGTACTGCCAGTACAAAGTTAGTACTGCCAAGGTTACTTAATACTGCTAGTAGAAGGAGTTAGTACTGCTAAATGGTCAAAGATGATGAACTAAAGATAAGAATGCATGGAGAATATTTCGGGATGTTTAGTTTTGAATTGTAACTGATCCTAATAGATAGGCAGATATATTTGTAAAGGGCTCCTTCTATTTCTATAAAAGGAGATCCCAAGTGTAGTGCAAATTAGAATTTTAAGAGATAGATTTAGAGAAAATTTATAATAGCTTCAAGGTGTGTAACCCCAGTACTTCAAGAGTACTCGTATTATTTAATAATATTGAGCACTCCCGGTTTTATGTTCATTGTTTGTTGTGGTCATTACTGTTCCATTAATATTTCTCTTGAGTATCAAAGTGTAGATTCCGCATACACTTTGATATACATACAAAGTCTCAATCTTTGTTATTTTGGATTCTCCAGGTAACAACTCTTTCTATCATAAAAGAATCGATCAAGCGTGGATCAACAAGTGGTATCAGAGCCTGTGCTTTGCGATACTTTGATCTAGGGAAAATGGAGTTAGAATAATTCTCAGAACAATGCGTTGGAATGTTCTCATGCTCAAAAATTAGGAGAGTATGAGATGTGGGAAATCAGAATCAAGCAGTACTTTCAGATCCAAGATTATGCATTATGGGAGGTAATAGAAAATGGAAATTCTTGGGTACCTATTCCTGTTACAACACCAGAATCAGGTCCATCAACAGCATTGAAGATGATGTACCCTTACCCTGAAGAAAAGATTTGCAAGTAGAATGATGGCAAGCCGATGTCTTCGCCCATGGCACTCCCAAATGAACATCAGCTTACCTCAACAGTTTTGTTGATGCTCAATCTATGTTTATGCTATTAAGCTCAATTTAGAGGAAATGATGCAACAGAGAAGGCAAGAAGCATTTACTGAATGCCACAATATGAAAACTTTAATGCATACAGCTCAGATTCCTATTTTTATATATTATATAAGTATTTTATATTTATATATTATATATTATTAAAAGGTGTAGATCAGAAGTGATCATGAACCAAGTTGATGCTAGAGTTCAAAATTTCAAAATACAATTTTTTAAAGAAGCAGCTAAATTTGTTTGAGACTTTAAATCTCTTGCAAAAGAAGCTGATGAATCTCTTGCTAAGCACAAGGATTTGGAATTTGAAATCAAGCGTCTCTTGAGAGCAGGTTTCAGTCAGGATACTATGCATATTGTGTAAAGTAATTCTATTGTTGATACATCAAATCTCCAAACTGAGCTTGATTGTACGAAAGAAAAACTTGAAACTTGTATTATTAAAAAGGAAAAAGAATACATTGTTCTTTGGAATAATTGGTATAAAAAATGTGAGGAATGTAAATATGACAAGATTTCGTATGATAAAGCTTATAATGACATGCAACAAAAGATCGAACGGTTGCAAGCTCGGTTGGGAGATCTCAAGGGTAAGAGTAAGGATACTCCATGTGTATCAGATACCCTTGATCCTTTGTCTCAGAAACTAGAAGATGAGAACGTGGCCTTAGAGTTTCAGGTTTTGAATTATGCAAAAGAAAATGAACATCTTAAGATAAGATATAAGAACCTTTTTGACTCTATCAATGTAACACGGGCTCAGACCAAATTAATAACTGACTCTTTGCAAGAAATATTACAAGACACCGTTTATGAAAATGCTATGTTAAGAGCCTAGTTATATGATAAGGTTTCTGAACAAAAGGACACATCCAGACACTCTATTCTGTCACACCATTCACAAACACTTTGTAAAAACCAGTCACTTCACACTCGGTACCAAACACTCAAGAATCAAAAGTTGTAAATAACACGAAAGTGATTGCCCAAGGAATGTTTAGGATTAATCCTACCATGAACTCTAGGGTAGATAATTTTGTGCCTAACAAACATGTAAAAGCAAGCATTAGGACAAAACTGATCAATGTTTCACAATCTTATGTCATCACTAAGAAAGATGTCAATTCCAACATAAATGGTTTACCTTCTATAGGAGTAGAAAGCACTACTAAGACCAGAAGACCATAGCCTAGGAGTAATCTAAAGAATGATAAGATCTCCTCTGCATCTAAGAGTAGTTGCCTCTTGAATAATCTTGAGAAAGTAGAAGAACACCATAGGAATTATAGTTTTCTAAACTCCAAACCATAGGTCATCAAAAGGTAATAACATTAAGCTTGGTATTCGGAATGAAAATTTTGAAGTTGTTTGTGCTACTTGTAAGCAATGTTTGATTACTGCTAATCCTAATGAATGTGTGTTTAAGTTTGTGAATGGCATGAACTCTAACAAGAAAAACCAAAGTGCTAATATTTCAAAAAGTGCAAATTAAAGGAAACATAAGCCAAATGTTAAGAAATCAAAGAAGTTAGGTTCCAACGAAAGACTTGCTTCACCCAGGCCTAGTAAACCTAGAACTTGCCTTAGGTGGTTACCAATTATAAGAATTTTTGACCTTTGTGGAAAAATAACTGCATCCAGTAACACCGAGAGTGAGTCTGACATATATGTGTGTGACAATTCAAGTGCTTCTAACCCCCACGAACCTACAAGCACAGGGTTTCCAAGTTCTACTTCTTTTCTTGACAGGTTTACGAGACTATGGAGGCAGAATACATGTATCCATCCGCTGGCTGTTCTCTCATTTGTGTAGGAATGGCTTACGTACACTTCAGTGCATAACCCGAGCTTCATATAAAAGGGAAGTGTACGCTTCAGTGCGCTTTACCTTCAAAAAAAGAGAAATCTTCTTGTTTTAAAAACAGTTGAACATAATTTTTCAAAAGGATTTTCAAAATCTTTCAAAAAAAAATTGTGTTCAACACTCCTTTCTTATGACACTTTCAAAAGTCGAATAATGTTAGAAATACGAAAAAGCCTCGGTCACTTCTAAAATGTTGTTATATAGCTCGTAGTTAGTATTTGGAACTTAGCAAAGCTAACCGGGTCAACATAAGATACGCCTCATGTTGACTGCGTCTATGTAAAGGTATAAATACCATCTTCATGCCTTGGAGAGGGTTGTTGGTTCATTTCATAACACATTTTCCTTTCTCTCTTTAAATTGTTCCAACCTCCTCTTTCTCTCTCTAGATTTCTTCACATCATTTCATAGATTGTTGTATGTTTCATATTTTACAATTGGTATCAGTCGCCATGGGGTGATATCATGTGCATTTTTTATCTTGTTTTCATTTTGATTTTTGTGGTTTTGGGACGTGGGTCTCGTAAAAAATCAAACCTAAATTTTTGTGTCTAAACACCTTAAAGTTTATGTTTTAAGCAAGATCTAGGCCTAAGATACTTAGTTGTACAAGATAAATCAAGGTAAAACATCAAAAAGTGTGTGTTTTTCGTGATTTTTAAAAGTTTTAAATGTTTTTTGAATCTTGCGGAATACGTAAGTTTGAAGGGCGCAAAATACGTAATCTCTGTGAAATACGTGTGCGGTTTATGACAGGTTGTGCGATTTATGTAATTGTGCGAAATACGTAAACCGTGGGGTTTATTATAGGTGTTTGTCTCTTGCGAAATACGTATTTTTGTGAAACAAAACTCTGCTTAATTTTTTTAAATCGTGCAAAATATGTTTGGTAACATGTATGCGATTTATGCACTATAATATGTATGCGAAATAGGTTGTGTAACAAATGTGCAGAATACTTAATTGTGCAAAACAAAACTCTGTCTAATTTTCACAAACTGTGCAAAACATTACATTGACATAAAACCTGCGGAACATTACATTGACATAAAACCTGCGAAACATTACATAGGCATAAAAGCTACGAAACATTACATTGACATAAACCCTATGGAATATTACACTTATCAGAAAAAGATTTTATTTTCTACGGTTTGTTTTACTTTGTAAAAACCCGCAAAATAACTTTGTATTTTCTCGGTTTTAGTAAAGATATGTAAAATCCCGTGAAATAATAATCTCAATCACCTATAACAAAAACTCTTTAACACAATCCTCCTTTATCACTGATCGATCAAATTTCATCTTTTCATATAAAAATCAATTGAAGATGTCTACTTTAGTAGAATACATGATAGTTGCTGGTGCCGAAAACCGTCCTCCCATGCTTGACAAGACAATGTATAACTCATGAAAGAGTCATATGTTGCTATACCTCAAGGAAAGAAAAACGATAGGATGATGCTTGAATCTATTCAAAGTGGACCGCTTGTCTATCTAACTATTGAAGAAAATGGTCAAGTTCGTGACAAGAAGTATGCAAAACTCACTGAACAAGAGAAGCATCAACATGATTGTGATGTTCAAGAACTCAACATTGTTCTTCAAGGTCTCCTACCAGATGTGTATGCTCTTATCAACCATTGTTAGTCTGCTAAAGATATCTAGGATAGAGTCAAGTTACTCATGCAAGGCACTGAACTTTCATATCAAGAACGTAAATGTAAACTATATAATGAGTTTGACAAGTTTACTTCCATTAAGGGTGAATCACTTCATGAGTATTACTTGTGCTTTGCTCAAATCATTAATGATATGCATACCATTGGCATGACAATGCAACAAGTTCAAGTGAATACAAAATTTATAAATGCTCTTCAACCTGAATGGAGCAAGTTTGTAACTGATGTCAAGTTGGCAAAGAACATGTACAATACCAACTTTATTCAGCTGTACGCATATCTGAATCAACATGAAGCACATACATATGAAGCACGAATGATGCGTGACAAATATCCAGATTCTCTTGCGTTGGTTGCTAACCATCAAACTCAGTCAAACTCTGTTCAGTATCCACAACAGCTATCATTAATTCATCAATCAACTCATTCTTCTTAACCATACTTACCAACTTATGAAGCACCTCATCATCCATAACAATACCCACATTCTTACCAACCTCAAATCACTCATCTAACACCATCAGTTCCTTAAAATGCCTATCATTCCCCTATAATGTCACCACCACCACAAACTGAGTTCTCATAATTAGACTCAAGTCTTGTCGTTCTAGTTTTTCTACCAAGAGATGATCCAATTTCCCATCTTAACAAAGCAATGGCATTTATGTCAATTGTACTTACATCACGTTTTCCCTTAACCAACAACCAACTCAGAACATCTTCCAGTCCAAGAAATCAAGCTACCATTCAGGATGACATGCTTATTGTTCAACAAGTTCAAGGAAGACAAGGTCAGAGTTTTGCTAGTTCAGGAACCAGGGGAAATGCTACAAGTTCAGGGGGAAATAATACAACTGGTCAAGCAAGGGTTGTTAAGTGTTATAACTGCCAGGGTGAATGGCATATGGCAAGGCAGTGTACTAAGCCAAAAAGGCCAAGGAATTCTGCATTGTTCAAGGAAAATATGTTACTCGTTTAAGCATATGAATCGGGTCAAGTTTTGGATGACGAACAGTTAGCATTTCTTACCAATCCAGGAATTCCAGATGGTCAAGCTGTTTAGATAACAATTCCACAGAATGCTGCTTTCCAAACTGAAGATCTAGATGTCTATGATTCCGATTGTGATGGTATCTCTTCAACAAAAGCGATTCTTATGGCTAATCTTTCAAGTTATGATTCAGACGTCCTTTATGAGGTACCATAACATGGCTCTTATCAAAATGATGATATTCTTAATAAAAGTGTGCAAGAGACGCAGAATTTTGAACAATCTCTTATTGATTATGTTCCAAATACCAAAATAACAAGTGATAGTAATATCGTTTCTTATGAACAATATCTACAACAAACGCATAATGCGAGTGTTCAAGATACCAACTCTTCTGCACAACAAGATACTCTGATAATATCTATGTTTGAACAGATGTCTAATCAAGTAACTCATTAGGAAAAGGTTAATCAGGAAACCATAACTGTTAATGAATCATTAACTGTTAATGAATCATTAACCGTTGAGCTTAAAAGATATAAGGAACAAGTCAAAATTATTGAACAAAGATTTAATGTTGATTTAAACAATTGAGAAAAAAATGATTGATTCACAAATGGTTGACATGATTCGGGATAGGTGTGCACTTAAGCAAGAAATTAACTCACCTAAATAGACTCTTTCTAAACAAATCAAAGAAAAGGAATAGTTATTGCAAACATTTACTATTTTCAAAAAGGAATCCAAAGAAACAGAAAATAAAAACATGGACAAAGAAATTGATTTAGAAAAGAAAATAAAAGAATTGGATAATATTGTTTATAAAGTGGGCCAATCTGTGCAAACGGTGCACATGCTAACGAAACCACAAGTTTTTCTGATGATACACACAAACAAGGTCTTGGTTATTAGAATCCGTTTTAACTTAAGAAAGCTCAGCGGATTAAACCAACATTGTATGATGGTACTGTGCTATTTAATAAACATGATGTGATTTTTATGGTTGATGTAAAAGAGACTTTGAGTTTAGAGGAAGAGAGTCGATAAAAAATGCTTGCAAAACAAAATGATCCAATGTCAAAGAAAAAGAAAATTAATATTTCTCCAATTGATTATAACAAGTTGAATAAATTGGCTGAAGATTTTGGAAAACGTTTTGTTCCACAAATGCAATTGTCTGCAAAACAAGCTTTCTGGTTACCACTTTCAAACCCTAAGTCTTAACAACTTGATATTATTCAAACACCAGTTGAAATAGAGGTTCCTAAAGAACTTCCAAAGATAAGTTTGGTAAAAGCAAGTTTTCAAAAGCTAAAAAAAACCTTACCAATTTTGATAAGGTGGTGAAAGTAAGAATTTCACCTGATGCAATAACTGGGGGGTCATGGGGTTTTGAACACACCAAAAAGGTTTTCAAAGAAGAAGTCATTCCATCTATAAATTCTTTACGGGTATCATTTAAAGATTTTGGAAATGATCTTCACAGTGAACTTAATGAAGTGAAAACGGTGTTTAACCAAATGAAAGCTGCTGTTGATCAGTGCTCTGTAAACAAGAAATATTTTGATATTCAAAAGAAAGAAGTTTCTCTTGATAATGATCGACTCTTAGACCATATTATTTGTCAAGATGTGATGAAAATTGTAATACATGCTGATTTTGTTCTTGCAAATGTGTTACATGCTGATAATAAATGTCTTGTGAATGATAGTCTGGAAATTGAGAGATTGGAGCAGGAAAATGATCACTTATTTGACGTTCACTTATCTCAAGATATAGTTCACATTTGTATTTACTAGTTTCTTTTTAATTCCCTAGCAAACAAGCATATTGGGGTTTGCTATCACTTTCTGAAGGAGCATGTCGAAAAGGGTACAATTGAATTATACTTCATTAAGATTGACTACCAATTAGCGGATCTATATACGAAAACCCTTCCAGAAGAAAGGTTTAAGTATTTAGTCCACCGAATTGGCATGAGGTGTTTCACTCCCCTAGAGTTGGAAAGTCTTAACAAATCATCATCTTCTTGAACTTCAAAATCAAAACACCTCATCTTGTATATAATCCGAAAAGAAAAATACAAAATTATAAAACCCAAAAAAATCTAAAAATATTTTCCATAATATAAAATGATAAATACCAAAAAGAATCTTCTCACGACATGTCTTTAAATTTCGATTGCCTTTACGCTTCTAGAAATTTCACTCAACAATGATACGGAAGTATAAATGTATATTCTCAAAATGATATTGAGCGAGGGAAAAATAATTTTGAAAATAGTTTTAGAACATGTCGTTCATCAAAATTTTCTTCAAATTACTTGTCTACACTTTAGTGCACAACTCGAATTTCAAGAAAAGGGAAGTGTACGCCTTAGTGCGCTTTACCTTAAAAAGAAGAGAAATCTTCTTGTTTTTGATCATACTTATCAAATACTTTTCAAAATTTTGCTCAAAACAACGACTTCTATGTATTTTCTCTTAAAACTCAGACTTTAAATAAACGAGTGTGTACAATTCAGTATATTTATCTTAAAATTAGCTAATAATATTTTTCGCAACTCTAAACCTGCAAATATTTTTCTCCAAGATTGTTCATTTCTTCTACTATTTGAACTCTGAAAGGTAAATCAAGACGACTAAAAGGACTATCTCTGGAAAAGAAAATTCTTTAAAGTAAAAAATAGTTGTTGTCAAGTGTGAACACTAGTACAAAAAGTGGTATTGGTCACACCAAAAATATGTGACTATATACATATAGTCACACACGCGAAAAGTTTCGTGTGTGACAAAAGGTCACGCGACCATAGGTCACCTACGGTCACGCATTCGAGTTAGTCACACATAAGAAAGATTTAGTGTTCGTATCCACGTTTTTTGTGTGACTAAATAGGTACAATTTAGTGACCGTAAATAATGTACAACCAACAAAGCATGTTTTTTTTGTATATTTAGTCACATATAATTAAACATAGAGTGGTCGAAAGTGTTAATATGTGTGACCATATGGTGTTTAAAGTGAAGAAATATGTATTTTGTGTGACTATTGTTCATCCAATGGCCACATGAATTTTATGTTTGTGTGACCTTTTGTAATATTTAGCCACACAAAGCATGTTTGTTTTGGGTATTTAGTCACATACAACTAGGCATAAAGTGACCAAAAGTGTTAATAAGTGTGACCATATGGTGTTTAAATTGAAGAAATGTGTATTTTGTGTGACTATTGATCATCCAATGGTCACATGAATTTTATGTTAGTGTGGCCTTTTGTAATATTTAGTCACACAAAGCATGTTTGTTTTGGGTATTTAGTCACATATAATTAAGCATAAAGTAGCCAAAAGTGTTAATAAGTGTGACCATATGGTGTTTAAAGTTTGCTAAGAACGTATTGTGTGTGAATACTTAGAGGGATTATACTTTTAATCCTTGGTGGTTACGCGTGAATTTAAGGCGGCGTTTGTTAAATTGCTAAAAGGTACGCAAGTTCTTTAACCCTTTTTATAGGAAATTCCTATACGTGTTTGATCTTTTCGCTGCGTACTCGTAATATGTTTAATTGTTAAATTAGATCTAAAATCCCAACAGTGGCATCACGAGCCAACATGTAGAATTTGTAATTACAAGTAAATTAAATTAGACAAAATTAAGGTTATTGATTAATTTTTTAAGCCCTTTAGGCGTTTTATGCATCAAGATTCGATCTTTGTGCATCAAGATTTATTCTTTATTGGTTATAAAATAAATTAGACGAATTCTAGGTTGTATGCAATTTTATAGATAAAACTTGTTATGTTTAAATTGTAATTTATAACACCCTGTGTTTTCAAGTCATTAACGACATCGATAAATCCACAATGTACTTTTTGTATTGTACGTGTTCGCTTGAAATCGTAATCGTTAGGTTAAATCGCGTACGCCAAATATTATCGTTTGATGTAAACGGGCATTAAACCATCGAACGTTTACATCAATCATAGTGTTTTATTATAATTTTTTTTAGATGATAATTATGGTCGTCGTTCATTTATTTTATTGGTTACGTAAATTTAATACGTTTCGCGACAAATTAAGTTTAGGCATACCCGGAACCACAAAAAAAAAATCTACGCTTCAACAAATAACCACGATTTTACCCAACACTCAAAGTTGTATTAAATTTACCCAAGAAAATATTATCTTACACTTTGTACATTGGAAAATAAAACATTTCACGAAATGCTTTCTATATATACCTTTTATTTAAAAACGACAACTTGTTTAACTTAGTAAAGTTTTTCTAGATGATTTTGTGATAACACCCCAAATTGGTTCCGCAGCGGAATATGGGTCCGAGGGCGTGTTACATCATAGATCAATAACACAAGATTTATAAATAGACCGAACCAAAGAAATTCATTTAAAACTGATAACATTGGATTTAAACCAATATTTGAATACATATAGCCTCTGAAGCTTTAACTTTTTCCTTATTATATTACAAAGATACTGTTCATAACACGATGAGTTTTCCCAAAACATATACAATCCAATCTTAGCATGAATCCCAAAACAAAATCCCCAATGTATCCATTGCACCTTATGCCTTACTTGATCTCCTGAAAAACCTTGCTTTAAAACTCACAATAATGTTGGATAATCATAGGTTTTGATAAATCATAATATGCAAGACCGCAGACTGTCCCGTGATCATGGCAACACATTCAGAAAATCACAAAACCAGATACATTTTCCTAAGCTCATGACACTAAAGCTCGACGATCATTCTTGCAATAAATAATATATATTGCAAATTTTCACCTGATTAGATGTTCAACCCTAAAACATCCCTAGAATTCGACATGGTATAAACGCTCCGTTTCCGGGTGATCGCTAAGGTCACACACCGAACGGGAGGTCTTTTCCCCAAATAATCTATTTGGTTAAACGACCTCCCTTCGGGTGACTAGCTATCACCAGAATGAACTTATAACATTCGAATTTAGATGTTTTTCGGGTTGAACATCTAATCGGGCAGAAATTGCAATATATATTATATATAAGCAAGAAGATCGTCGAGCTTCAGTGGTCATGATCTTAGGAAAATGTAATCGAGTTTTTGTGATATCTGCATGTGTTGCTGAACACGGGAAAAAGTCTTGCCGTCCTACATATTATGATTTATCAAACTCTATGAATTCACCACATTATTGTTGACGTTTTAAAACAATGAATTATTCAGGAGAACATAGAGCATAAGGTGCGAACAGGAACATTGTGATTTTGTTTGGATTCCCATGCTAAAGAATGATTGTATATGTTTTGGTAAACTCATGTGTTGTGAACCAGTATCTTGTAATAAATAATAAGTAACAAGTTAAAGCTTCGGGCTATTTGTATCAAATAGTTTGTTAAATCCATGTATCAGTTTAAAAACGACTTTTTGGATCGTTCATTATATATCTGTTGTTATTGATCTAATTGAAGTAACACGCCTGGACCCTATTCCGCTGCGACCCAATTTGGGGGTGTTACAGAATGGTAATCAAGACCAAGGTTAGAAAGAATCTAGGTCAAATGTTTTTTGCTTAAACTATAACCTTTTTTCAAACATTGCATTCCATACAAAGTTATTTACTGGCACCTAAATTTTGAGCATTAGGTTAGTTTTTGCTAGACACTTACATGAAGCATATACGTGGTTCTTACATATGAGGGTATAAATATTTATATACAAAGAGGAGTTTGCATTTCTTTCGGCACAACTTTACAATTATTTAATGAAGGATTATTTCTATATAAATATGGGATATATATCTTTAGGCCCAAGGTAGTACTATAAGCACGAAGGGTCCTAAGTGCACCAAACATTAGATACATTTCGAATATGATACCTTACCATCATTCATTTATGCCATAAGTGCATACTCGTATTTACCATACCAGCCTTATATAATATATTTATATAAGTTAAGTTTTGCTCGTTGCAAGCAGTTATGTTTTCATTATCGACGGTTACCTACACATCTGTTTATATTAGTTCCGATCCATAGAGATTCTAGTGAGCTTCTAATGAGGAGCTAGAGGGACCAATGAAGGATCAGCCTCTATCTGCTGATGCCTCACCTACAGCCCTATCACCAGGCTACATTGCTTACTCCGATCCGGAAGAGGATAAGGAGGACCCTAAGGAGGATCCTGCTGACCATCCTGCCGACCATCCTACCGACGGATGAGACAATTATGATAATAAGTCATCTGATGATGACAACGATGATGATGATGTTAAGAAGGAGGAGGAGGAGGAGGAGCACCTAGCTCCGGCCGACCCTTCTACTGTACCTACAGATGATCCTGTCCCTTCAAGATGAGAATACAGAGGCATTTGAGACTGATGAGTCTGCTTCTACATCACCCACCTCTCCACACCATATCATCTTGTCTTTTGAGACCAAATCCCGTACAGTACGAATGTCTATTTAACGCCATACTCCACAATTACCATCTGCTGAGACATGCATTACTGAGTTTGCTGCTGCACTACCTTCATCGTCCACCAACCATAGAAATGATAAGTCACTGCAAGTATAACAATAAGAGTCTAGCACCTAGAATCTTGAGAGGCACCCTGGCCCATAGAGAAATAGATTTTTCAGTGTAGCTTGTTTTGTATTATATCCCACTAAACTTGAGTAATACTTGGTTGGTAGTGTTAATAAAAAGCTTGTACTCTTTTACCTATGTAAACGATGTATTAATTATTAACCTACGCTGTTGGTTATGATCAAGCTACTTATTAAGGGGATTATTTACGCCATGGTTTCTGTTTACTATATCTATGCAAAACGTGAACTCACCTGACCTACTTTTTTGGGATCAAGATTGTCAAGATTTTCCCTTGAAATGAAAACTTCATATACATTTGTTCCCTGTGATTTTCAGGAAACAATGACAACTATTAATCAAGGGATGAGTGTTGAGGAAATTGAGCGGGTTGTCTAAGGCAGGCATTACCGAGTTGCTGCTACACTACCTTCATCATCACCACCATCAGAGAATGTTGAGTCACTTAAGGATAACTGAACAACAAAAATGCAAGGTAGCAGGGAATGCTAACAACAAGAGAAAGTGGGAAGGTAACCACAATGGGCAATGTACTATAAAGGACGGGAATTGCAAGAAGGTTGGCCACATGACCCGGGAGTGTAGGAATCCTACTGTTGCTAGGAATCAACGAACTCACACCTGTTATAAGTGTGGAAGTCTGAAACACTTCAAGAGTAAGTGTCCAATAGTGAAGTTTCAAAAACGTATGCATAAAAAGATCGGCACTCTTTCTAAACGCCAGGCTGAGAACAAGAGGAAGTTGAATAACACTTCCAAGAACAATCAAAACCAACAACAACCGAACAAGAGGCAAAATACTGGCAAAGATTACGCTGCAGGGCACGGGGAGAAGAAATATTACGGCAGGTCTAAGCCGTTGTGTCCTAAATGCAACCATCATCATGATGGTCCATGTGCTCCCAAATGCCACAGGTGCAACATAGTGGGCCATCTGGTCCGTAACTGTAAGAGACCTACAAATGACAATACTGCTAACAACCAAAGAGGCACGGGGACAAGTCAGAAGGTTAATTGCTATGAATGTCGGGATCAAGGGCACTACAGGAGGGATTGCCCAGAGCGAAAGAACCAAAGTCATAAAAACCAAATTAGAGGTACTGAAGCACATGGAGTGGTGCATACCTTAAGAGGAGGGGAAACCGATGAAGACCCTAACAACAATAAAGATGAGATCAAAGCTTAAAAGAGAAAGTTGTCTTGCTTTGCCTAATAAATCCTAAGTTGAAACTATCTTAGACTTTATCTAATGAATAAATCTTAAGAGGAAAACGGTTCAAAACCGGACAATCACGGTACACGGGAACGGAAGAGCACACAAAGAGCAGGAGAATGCTATCAAAAAGTCAACAGTGGTCAACCCTCAAGTCAAACCTAGGTCAACGTGGTCAACCACAAATAGACAAAACCCAAAAATACCAAATCAGTCCCCTCAAAGTTATACAAATTACAAAAATAATCCTTAAACCCTAACGGTGTTAACTCTTACAATTATAAGAGTTAACACCTGTTAACTCTTTATAACAAAACCAAATCCCGAGCCCAAACACATCTCGTGGCCCATTCCTTTTATAAATAAGCCCAAAGTCAACCCTTTTCACCCCGGGTCAAAATAACACAAACGCACCCTTTTATAAAAAAATCACGCGGGAAAAGAAGTTGTTACTGTTCACCCATCGTCCCCGTTTTACCTCGAGTTAAATCAAAGGGGTAATTCAAATTGGCTACGTGGCTTTACAATTCAAGTGAAACCCTCCACCTTGGCAGAGTTATACATCACCAAACGCTCTCATTGGCCAATTCCCAAAAGGGAATGACACGCGTGGATTAAAGAAAACACACGGGGAATAAGGATTTTACACTAAAACGTATGGAAAAGAAGCACAAAGGCCTCTGACACATGGATTGCCACGTTGGCAATCCGTGTGATCAAAATCTAATCCAACGGTAGATATTGAGCATCAAATGATTGAAGGAATGAAGAGCCAGGATTGATGGGATCGTGTAACAAACTTTGGACCTAGAAGCTTCTCCTGGCAGCTATAAAAGGACTCCCTCACTCTCACATGATAATCTTTCCTTTTTCCTAAAAACCTTTAGTTTTATATAGCTTATGTAATTTTTAGTTTTAAAAATGTGTGGATTTTCTCTTTTCTCTCTCCTTTTGTAACTTTCAATTTCCCAAGTAGTGTAATCCGTTTTAAGTTTTAATAAAATCATCATTCGCTCTCGCGCGCTCTACTCGCTCTCGCCTTTGTTACTCATAAGCTCTTATTACTTTCAAATGTTTCTACTGTTTCATAAGCTCTTAATAAGCTCTCATAATAAGCTCTTTCAAGTCTCTAAGCTTGAAATTGAGCTAAATTAGTCATTTAATCTATTCAAATCTATAAAATTAGTTAAGTACCTTTGCTTATGGATTTTAGACTTTTGGAAGATGAGCTTAAAATGGAGTGCTTCATATGGACCTTTACTAGCTTATCATTGATAAGCTAGAGCTTGTAGACAGCTCAATAGAGCCTTTGATACCTTTGTTTAGCTAAGGTTAAAGTAAGTTTAATTTTTAAGCTTTCCTGTCTTAAATTTCTTAATATAGTTTAGCTTATTTTGCTTAATTGTTTGCTTATTTGTGCTTATTAATGTGTTATTATGCTTATTACACTTATTTGATAATCAATTTTTAGTTAAAATAGCTTAGATCTTAATTTAGCTTAAATTGTCCTTAAAATCAATAAAAAACCAAAAATATTAGTGCAGCTAGTAGTTTATTGATTTCAGCTTATTGGATTAGTGTTTTTAGCTTTTTAGGTCTGTTATAAGTTGTTAATTATCTGGTTATTTAGATTTGAGCTTTGGATTACATTTTCATAAGTTTAAATGGTTTTGAGTCTAGTTAAAGGGGTGTTTGGCACAGCAGTACTAACTACAAGTTAGTACTGCTTGTGGCCTTTTGGTCTTTAAAATTTGTTTCTAATCTCATATAAGTCTGTTTTAGGTAGTTTTATAAGCTAGGTTAGAAGTTATTTAGGTTTTAAAAGGTTAATCTAGTAAACTTTCAAGTCTGATTAGGTTTAGTTAGAATTATAAGCTCAAATCAGTTCTAGCTTTTGTAATTGCTTAATTTGCATTTAGATAAGTGTTAAAATAGAGTAGAATGAAGGATAATAGGTCTGCATTTGAAGTTTTTTTAATTTTAGTTCATTAGTATGCCAACTGCATTAGTAGCTTAAAAAGGATAATAAGTCATTTTCTAGTTCAATTTTCAATAGGTTAATTTAGCATTTAGCTTTTGATTTTCAGATTATAAGTAACTTTTAGGTCACATTTCACAAGTTTACAATTAGTTTTAAAATTCTAGCTTATTTTGTCATCTAAACTTAAGCCGCAACATTGCCTTTTGTCTTTTCAGTTTCAAAGTAAAACTCAACATGATTTAAGCCTTAGGACTATTTTCAAAGTGCTTTTTCATTAAGCTATTTTGTTTCAAAATCCTTTTCAAAGGTAGATTAGAGTAGCTATTTAGTTGTAGTATAAGCTTTAATAAGTTATTTCCCTACAAGAATCAAAGAGCTTATCTAAAAATAAGCTCAAAAATTCCTGTAGGGACTGTTTGGTTTTAAGTTTTCTATTAATGCTTATTTGAGAAATTCAGCTTATGGATTGTCACTTTGTGCTTATTTTTGTGCATTTTAGCTTATTAGGTTAAGAAGAGTAGAAAAAGCTCGGTTTAAGCTTTTCCCAAGAGCTTATCTAGCTCTTAGTAGTTTAGAAGATTTAAGTAAAAAGCTTAGCAGTACTAACATTAAGTTAGTACTGTTAAACTTATTTGGATGATTTAGTGTTTATTAGTTATTTCTAGAGTAGCCTTATTAGGTTAACCTAGTCTTAAAAGTGCTTTTTGTTCTTAGGGTTTAGCTTATTTTAGTTTGTGAAGTTCTAAAAATCCTTTAAAAAGCTTTTAAATTTGAATTTGAGCTTAAAATGAGTTGTGTGCAAGCCTTTGAAGGAAAAGTAGCTTTTAAAGCCTTTAAAAGCTAACTTTCTGAAAACTGTTTCTTCATAAGCTCTTTAAGAGCTTATTTTTAAGTTTCAGCTTATAGTGCTCTTATTAAAGTAGCTTAAAAAGTTGTCATTAACAACTTTTGTTCTTTAAGTTTTTTATAAAAACCAAAAAAAAGGGAAGTGGAAGTTGGGGGTGAGCAAGGCTCGAACCCCCGACCTCAACACCTCAACCTTTTATAAACACACACACACTCCCACTCCTTACCGCTGTGCCCTTGGGTCTTTTTCATAAGACCCTGGCAATATTAATTCTTTATATACAGTTTTGGCCAATAAGCCTTATAAGCTGTCAAAGCTTATTTCGCAGCTTATTTAATAAGCTGTGATCTCGGACTTATTTTTCTTAGGATTTAAATAGTTTAAGCTATTTTCTGTCATTTTTCTAGAATTTTTAGAGTTAATTTAGTATTTTTAATCTTTTATTTTCATTACAAACTTTAAAAAATCATTAAAAAAAATAAAAAAATAATCAAAAAAATAAAAATCTTTTTTAGAAAATTTTCTTTTATCATTAAGTTCGTAGGAAAATTAGTTTGATTCTCGTAAGTTTATTTTTGAGCAATTTAGCTTTTAGGGCTCGGTTTTCAATTCCCGTTATTCGTTTTTGTGATTTCTTTCAAATTTTATCGTTAAGTTTTCAAATTTTGCAAATCCCTTTATTTTTACTCATAGAATTAGCTTAAAAATTCAAATTCTAGGTTAAGGTGCTAATTAGGGTTTATTTTGTCGATTTCGTTTTTCGTCCGCGTGTTTAGTTAATTTACTTGCATTTAATTGTTTTAATTGTTTTGTCTTAGAAAATCAATCAAAAAGTTAAAAATCATTCATAACATTGTCCAAATCGAGGGTATCAATTCACATTTCTTTGGGATACGACCCGGTAATCACTTACCGGTTAAAAAACGTGTTATATTATATATTTTTGTGTTTAAATTGCATTTAATCTTTGTCCTCAAGGATTATTTGTATATTTCTATAAATACTTTGATATATTATATATACGTGAAATTGCTACAATCAATTTTTGGCGCCGTTGCCGGGGAAGTGTGTTACGATTCTCTCGTTTGAAGTTTGTTGATCGTGTTTTGGAGAACCTTTCGTTTTCGAAAGTTACGCTTTTAAGAAAATCAAAAATAAAAAAATAATAAATAATAAAAAGTAAAAAATATTTTTTTTCTTTCTAGTATAAATAGAAGATTAAACACAAAAATACAAAAATATTTTCTCTTTCAATTTTAAAAAAATAAACAAAGTTGGTAAAAGAACACCAACAAATAATATCTTCAATTGATGTATTATCATAATAAGTTATCAACTCGAATCAAAGATAAAAAAACTAACCATTTGTGTCACTTACGAGATACGGCTCACCTTAAAAAAAGGTAAAAAATTTAAGAGCTATCGTGAAGTAAGTTTGATTATTTGGTTCAAGTTGTCTTTCTCGTTGTCCGTTAAAATTAGATTGTGAATAAACTCTAGAAAAACCAAAAATATTTTTCTATTTTCTTTTCAATAGTGCATATGCACTAGACGTTCTAATTATCCTAATTCAAACGTCACAATACCTAGACGTCGGAGAAGACAAGTTTCTAACATAGTCA